>CAEGAD010047691.1:0-25198 GCA_903067055.1 Poeciliopsis paucimaculata | reverse complement strand
TCCACCACCAATCCACTACTGCATCCATCTGGACCATCCAGGGTTGCACAGCGGTCATCAGTGAACAAGTCTGTTTGAAAATGAATCTTCATGTACGGCTGGGCCTACGGGCCTACTATACCATCTATAAATTTAATAGCACAACAAACAATTCAACATTTCTGACACTTTAATCCAATTTGCATAATAATTTGGAACACGGTGTATACAAGATGAAATATTCCTGCCGCAGCAAAATTTAAGACTTGTCATTCACTTATATAAGATCAGCATATGTATTTTAATACACTGAAGGCATTTTAAGACCTTCATTTTAAATACATAAATTTAAGACTTTTTAAGGATGAGCGGACAGCCTCAGTTGGGGCTACGCTGTTGTGTCTGTGGTGCTGTAAGGATGGTCAAAATGATCCAGCTGCTTCCTATAAGTCAGAGCAGGACAGGTGAGGGTGAATTTAGGCCCTCGTCCTTCCTCAACCCTCTCGACCTCGTTCACTTTCTGACCAACTACGTGACTGGAGTTCTCACCCTCACGGAGCTGTAATGAACTCACTCTGATTATTATCCTAATAACCCCACCCATTATCTGAAACAGCTGCCATTCATAGCTGTGCGTTGCTGTCGGCTGCTTTCAGAGCTTATAATCCTGAGTGGCCAAAAAAGAGGCAGTAATTATGATGTGCAGACACCTTGTACCGAGAGATGTCCCTGCCTCGCCGCGCTGGTGACGTAACAGGCAGATGACAATCAATAGAGAATCATCTTACAGAGGTGGGAACGTCTGGCCAGTTCAGCCAGGTGTTAATCACATAGGATGCTGCTGGACCGGGACCAGAACCACATTTCAGGTAAAAAGAGAGTTTATTTGGCCTGTCGGGGTATTTACTTGCCGAACCACTGCTGTCATTATGTCTGTTTGCTTTCCTTCACGGTAAGGCCAGAACCTGTTGTCTGTTTAACGAAAACACATGTTCCGAAGGGGAACTGTGATTTACGAGGAAATGCCGAGGATGTTTCCTCTAGTGTGACCGCAACCGCAGCTACATCGTCCTGTTTGATCTCAATTGATTTAACATGTTTTCACTTAATAAAATCCATTTACTGGCTTTATGAGATAATACACTCACACATGCTTTTCTGTCCGTTCATGCAAAACGGGAGTATCGTGTAGCCGGAGCTCACACAACAGTCACCCCCCCCGTGCCACACACACACAACTCCTCACCCCAAGAAAACATCCTAGATCCCTGAAATTCCCAAACTCATTACATGTGTGGTGGATTTGATTGGAAACGTTGCGCGCTGAAACCCCCAACGACACCCGTGGGTAGTTCACGGGCGTTCCGCTGTCTCCATCTTTGATTGGCAGTCGTGGAAACGTGACACAAGAACAAGAGACGCTACAGAGTTTGAAAACCACGCCGTTTCTGTCCCACAAGGAGACAGGAGCTTATAAAAATACTTGGACTGTTTTGGGGTTTTTTTGTTTTTTTTGTTTAGTACGTCGGGTTGGCTGCCGCGGTTCAGTGAAAAGTATTATTCTCACTCCAATTATCAGCAGAAACTGTGATCCACCACAGACTGTGGAATAGCTGACAGCCATACCTTCCTGTTCAGCTCAGATGGTTTAAATATAATTAGAGTAATCACAATGTATATGGTTACAGGAAAAATGTACTTTCTTTGTTTCTGCTGTTCTACATGTGATTAAAAACACTGTTTTATGATTTTGGGAACAAAGGGTCAAAACAAGGACTGGGGTGGTAGGATGTGATAACCTGGAGTAAAAAAAAAAGACATTGTTTGATGATACTGTGGTATTTTGTCAAAAAGATAAAATGTTCTTTACTTTTATTTGAAACAAAAAAAAGCAACAGTTATTTCTACTAAAACTGGAAAAGGCTGAAACATTTACTAGTCAACTAGCCAGCCTGCAGTCTGCTGCTTTACAGTCATGTTTTAATAGCTAACCGTAGAAATAATAGTTTCCACACAACAATTGTCTGAAATGCTCGTCTCTTGGAAGAGAAGAGAAGAAAAAACGATACAGACTTAAAATTTTATCACAATATTTCATGGTACTATTGTGATAGCGATAAAAGTGATAAAAACTATTTATTAATACTTTTTCAGGTAACTTTAGGGGTGGCTGTGAATCCATGACACAACATTCATAGTTCCACAAACAAATACTGCTCTTGAAAACATTTTTTAATAATTGCTTCCTTAGGACATAATCGCATCAAGAAGTGTGCTTTGAATTACTCAACTCCACACAGTAACTGCATTTAATCATATTTTCAAATTTATTGATATCTGTTGATGCTCTCATTGAACAAACAGTGGAGAATTTCTTTTTAAACATCGTCAATTGGAATTTATCAACAACAAATCTAGATTTTTATTTGAAATTTATCATGATGAATGAAAAACAATAAACGATACGATACATGCCCAAACCTTGGTGAAACAGAGATCACGCCTCTGCAGGTGTTACTTTATATAACGCTTAATCCACTCTTACTTCATATGTCTAGAGAAAACTTTGGTGACTCCAACTATCTTTGGCGTCTCATTAAAATGACTCTAAACTTGAATCTCAACCAGAATTTACCCCTTCACATATTTCTTCTGTTTGCGACAATGCAGTTTTTAAATTATTTAATTTGTTGAGGGAAAAATGTACCAAACCAACCTGCTCCTATGTTCTTATTATTGAATTGTGAACAACAGCAACACCCTAAAAACAATCCTGACAAGTTTAGGGGGTTTTAAACGTCATTAATTAGTATTTATCGTCAGAGCAATAAATCATGACAAGAAATTTATTACAATAAATGATAGTGATTCTTTCAATTCCCAGCCCTAATCCGAACTTGTCATGGTGCCCGGAAAAGTTTGTGACAATAATGAAAATTTCTTAATGTCACTGAGGTTGTTCCACAGTGACATTAAGAATGTGGTTGTTCCATGTTTTTCATTATTTCTTTTCTACTCTGTCCTTGAATGACTTCAGATTGATGTTTTGCTTTCTGGAATGTTTGTTAAATTTTTGTGATTTCTCTTTCTATTCTCTGGGTCAAGCAGTTATGGTGGTGCATTTATCGTATCATGTATCATGATAAATTTAAAGAATTCTGATTCATCGTTGTACCGGTAAACTCCAATTCAGGATGTTTAAAACGTTATAAAGCCGTCTGTATTGTCAGCATTGTTCTCCTCTGTTCAATATTTGAATATATGATTAAATGCAGTTACTGTGTGCATTTTAATGATCACTTCTTTATGTGATTGGTGTCATAAGGATATTTATTACGATTAGAAATATTGTTCAATAGCAGCATTTGTGTTTGTGATGCTATTAATGCTGTGTCATGTAGTCAGTAACCTAAAAAAGTAATCAAGAGTTCTTAAACATGGCTGGTTTGAACCCACCCCAAGTCCTTTAGATTGTGAGACTACTTAAAGAAACAAACAACCTCTTAGTGAGTTGTTTCTTTGCCTATAGGCTTGAAAGGAAGATACCATGTCCCTTTAGCACCACTGAAGGTAGATCTAAAGGTCAAAGGGCACATGCAGTATGTGGTAGGGAAGGGTTAATAGCCTCCACAGCAGACTTTCGCCTAAATTAGCATCTGTGTCTCCATTTGGAAACTCTTGACAGGGTGCATAAATCTTCTCTTCATTTGGTCTAATCTGTTTGACTCCACTGCTGGAAGACGGTCCATCGCTGATTTCAGATGCTCGCGCTCCATAAACACTTAAAAGTGTCTTGCCAAAGACAAGCAGACTAATGATAGCGATACGGGCAGCAGAGCCGGCTGAACGGCGTTGGTCGTACGGCTGGCAGGGCCCGAGGTGCTGAGAGGTTCTGGCAGGGCTCGAGTAGACCAGGCCGCCCGCTATGTAAACCCCGCAGCACATGTTCGACGGTCCAGCGAAACATCTCGGGCGGTATTTATTTTAATAGGCCAAATGATACGTCTATTTTTCTCGAGAGGAATGTTAACTTTTAAATGATTTCCCCTTCGAGGGACGAGTGCCGGGGCTGAGGGCGGAGACTGCACCGGGGCCAGTCAGCCGATTTTTGCAGGAAAATGGAAATCATCGCGAAAGTTGGGCTGTCTGACGCCTCACTGAGCCTAAAGTGAATCAACGGATTTATTTAGTGTTTGATCGGCTGATTTTGGTCAAGATCTGCTTATAATCTCAGTAAACAACTTAGACTATACACTGCAAAAACACAAAATCTTCTCAAGTATTTCCGCTGTATTTCTTGTGCAAATATTTTATTACACTTGAAATAAGACAAAAGTCACTTACAAGCCAGATATAGGAGCTTGTTTGAAGTCAGTAATTCCTTAATATTTATTTTAAAAAAGTACTCGCAGGTTATTTCACATAAAAGATGGAAAAAATGTGAAATAGTAATAACTACAAACTATACCAATGCTTAGTAAGGTTTGGTGTTTTTGTAGTGTGCGCTTGAATGCTACTTTTATACACTCAAAAGGCAAAAAAGTGTTTTTTTTCACCCTCTTCCAAATATCTATTTATGTTCTAATTTGTAGACAGAAATAAAAAGTGCTTGTCATAACAAGACATTGTTCCCAGGTTACAAGTGGTTTTATACTTGGTAAAGGTTTTTGCAGTGTAAAGCAGACTGTATCTAATGTCACCAGGGAAATATGTGAACTCTTAGCCATGACGAATAATATCCAGTACCTAACCGCCTGGATATGATGGCCGAAATGATTTTGTTTATTACAGATCAAACATGAGGCTTTGGATTTAAAGCGCTTATTGGCTTGTTTACCGTATTTGTACAAAATTACCTTCTTGTCTGGAGTTAAAAACTCTTAAATAAATCTTGAGACAAACCAGCTAAGTGGGAATGCTCCGAAAGACGTTATATAAGGACGCTTGAATTCTTTAATCAATGAAAAACACACAGGCCACCCAGGATCAAAGACACCTTTAAGTCTCTAGCTTTAATGTAAACTCCTTTTGACACAAAGACCAACATGGTGAATCATCCAGCAAAGAAGAGAATGTCAGGAGAAATGCTGCTGGTGGAGCAGTAGGTTAGAGAGCTAATGTTTATAAAGGGCTTTATAAACAGTACAGCTTTAAATAGTTTTTACAGCCGCAGTATGTAACTTTTATTAAAAAATATATGTTTTTTACTCACTTGTTAAAACTGTCATTATGGTGTGACAGTTTTAACTGCACAGCAGTTGACATTAAATTCCCCATGATAAATTTCTTACATAATCTATGAAAAAGTCGATCTCCTCCACCTCCTCCCAGTGCTACTATTGCCATCTTAAGAAATGCCCCGCTCCTAGGCAAAAACAGCCAATCAGAGCCAGGAGGAGGGTCTTAGTGCCGTCAGTCAACCTCATGAACTCGCTGCCAAATGTGCTAATGGAAAAGAAACGACTTCCAGTTGCAGGAAAACTCATTATCATTATTTGTCATCAGTGGCCATGCTAAGTAGCCTTAGCATTCAGACCAGGCTCTGCTCGCTGCAGCGTAGCAGTGAGCAGCGCCACACAGAGGGTGACTGACAGCTCTAAGACCCGCCTCGCCTCCAGGTTTTGATTGGTTGTTTCTGATTAGCAGCAGAAGAAGACAGATTTTATCACAGATTTTCTGTCTCATACTTCCATGTATGGTCCAATCTGTTTGACTCCACTTTGTCATGAACTGTCATGACATCATGACACTTTCAACATATATGTAAAAAATATGTTTTATAAGTTACATACTGCAGTTTTAACTACACTAAGCACTTTACACTTGAGCCACATTTACCTTAAAGAAATGATGCAGTCATGAAAACTGATTAGGTGATGTGTAGACCACCTTAAGAGTGGGGAAAAAAATAAAGAAAAAAAACGGATGACTTTTCAAAGTCATACTTTCACTACATTTGTTTTAAAAAAAAAAAAACATACATAAATAAACACTACCAACTTAGATCAAAATGACCAAATTGGGGCCATCTGCCCCAACCAGCTGGGTGGCTTGAAAAAACAGAGCAGAGACACAAAAAGAAACAGATGAACCGATGTAGGATTACTTTCAGTGTTCATGAAGGTTAACAGCAGGAGAGGGAGAAATTAACACACTAGTTACAAGAGTCTGGTGTAAATCAGTCCGGCAGTCAGCACGCGTTTTCATACATCTCAGACATTAGTGACGTCATGTTGTATTTATAATTTTTCTGAAAAGTCCTCAGTGATTGTGTTGTTCTCCCTCACACCCCTGCACACAGACCTCCACATAATTAATAACACATTGCCTTCTAGCAAATCTGCCTCCACCAGCAACACGCGCCCTATTAACACAAGCCCTGATGTCGGGAGAGCTATGAAAATATGAAGTTAAGGGGGGAAAAGTAAACAGTTATGAAAATATGTTGCAGGACTGGCAGAGCATTTACGGCCCAGGGAGGGCTTGTTTCATTAAAACACTTTCTCGTGTTTTAATGAAAAAGTCGTCCCTGTGAGAGGAAAGGGCCTGGTTGGTGTCAGGCTGGTGTGGTTTCTCCTTTCTTTGCAGAAAGACCAGCATGTGTGTGTGTGTGCGTGTCTGCATGTGTGTGTGTGGGCGTGTGTGTTTGTGTGGATCCTTAATGTGATTTAGGTCTGGATAATATTGTGGAGAAGTTTAAAGCAGTTTTAGGTTGTAAAACATTCAATTCAGAAATACTTTATTTTACACCAAAGGGAACTGAAATATTGCTGTTACTCTTATCATCCAAGAAGAAGTCGCTGTGGATGGTGATGCTGTTGGTAGGAAAGATCTGCAGTAGCAGTCAGTCTTGCAACAAACGTGAAGAGGGCTTCTGACTGAAGGCTGTTGCTCTATGATTCACGACTGTCATGACATACTATCAGCTTGGTTTCCGTTAATATGACACTATCAGTTGTTAGCAAGCACTGCTAATCCGCCTGCTTTGCTTTGCCTCTCCTCTATAAATCTCTGCATGGTTGACAGTTTAAATTTTCTCCTCCTCTGTCTGTTTTTTGGTTGTACCTAGTGCCCCCACTGTTTCTTTTGTTACCTCTTAGCAATATCTGGGCAAGATCTCAACGTTGTGAACATAAAAAGATGTTTGGAAGCCGAGGCAATGCAAACTGAACTGCTTTTTTCTCTTCCTTCACTGCCATCGCTAAAACTAGCTAGCTAGACTACAATTTTAAAACGCCGCAGGAAAGCAACATTGTTCACGACTTCTTCAGTTTCCTGACTGGCCCACCTTTAAAATTCTTGGCCATGGCCAATGGCCTTGCTTTAAAAGGCAATGACAGAAGGTTGGAAAGTTTAAAGGGACATGAACATGTTTGCAAGAAGGAGTAAATTATTATATTTATGTATTTGATTCAATTTCTTTTGTGTTTGTCTTGTTGTTCTTCCAGACCGAAATGGACTGAGACGGTGAGGGATGGAGTGGCCCGACTCTCCTGCCACTTGCCTTCCCTATGTCACCCTGACCTTCAATCTTCATTCCTCCAGCAGGAACAAAGACAGAGTCTGTCCTGTGTGAAACTCCTCTGAATCCCGTCATAAAGTGTCAGAAAGGCTGTAGTCAAGAACCGTGACACATTGGCCACCGCCTGCAGTGCCAGGAGCCGCCGGGTGTCCCAGTCATGAAACCATCCATCTCCACTGGCCCTCCTTCTGGACTCCTGCTGGTCCTGATGTGTTGTCCTCTGCTGGGCTTCGTCCAATCCGCCAGCAGCAGCAGCAGCAACAAGGCTGGCGATAAGGGACATCAGCAGCTGGTTGACACCGACCCAGATCGCTGCATGAGGCACCACTTTGTGGAGACCATCACACATCCCATTTACAAATGCAACTCTAAGGTAAATTGTGAGACCGACACATCGTTCTCTCATTCTTCCTTTACCAGAACGTTCCACCAGAAACGTTGCAAACATCATGGAAATAGATTGTTCCAAATAAAACCTGAGCAAACCCCAGAACAAGGCCAAAGTACTTGTATTACTCCCGCTCTCCACCTCCGTGTCTTTATCTCCATCTCTCAGTCAAGCACACAAGTCACGCTTTGTTTCTCACTCTGTGAGTGCGTGCGTGTGTGTGAGTGTGTGTGGATGGAGTGCTGGACCTGGGCCACACTGCAGACCTGTTCTGTACCTCAGCTGGGACTTGTTTTTTACCAAAGAGGACGTGTCATGTCAGTCTGTTCTCTGCTACCTCCTCCAAGGGTCCGCAGGGAGAGAGATGGGTCAAGGGAAGAATATTGTGTTATTCACACAATCCTGTGGATTCAACAATCCACAGGAGCGGTTCCAATTCTCATGCTTGATGCTGAAGACAGCTTTGGGGCATCCGCTTCACGTAGGAAACTGGTGGTCCTCTTAGCCGCAGCAGACATGCGAAGGCATTTTGTGGAAAGATGCTGTCAATTAGGTCCCTTTCCTTTGTTGTGGACCACAGCAGCTGTTCCTCTGGTTTGAGTGATCTGCTCTTTGGTCTTTTTTAATGTTCTGACTCTGAGTGCATCAAGCAGGTGGTGAAACCACAGCTCAACTCAGGCAAGTCCTGCCTGCCCAGCATGAGTCCTCTGTAGCCATACATACAGAGCGGACAGGAAGCCAGGCTGAGGCACCGTTTCTGTAAACATTTACAGAAAATCCACATTACTCACTTTTTAACTAAATGCTTGTTGTAAATGTTTTTTCTCTTTTTTTTCTGCATAATGACTTCATAGTGTTTATTTTTTCATTTTATGGGCCAACTGGATGTCTGGAGCATAGCTCAAGCTCTGTCCAATTGGATGGAGGACATTTGATAACATCAATTTTCAAATCTTGCTTTGCATTCTTGATAGGGCTGCCAACGTTTAACATGTTAACACTCGCGATTAATCTGAAAAGTTTATCAAATTAATATTACATAATGCAGATTAATTACATTACCAATCCTATTTTGGTCTAAGAGCCTCTCTATCATGGACGTGTTACCTTGTTTACAGCAACTTAAAGCTGTAAACACTGGGCCACATCAATAAGCTAGTGATCTGGTCTGTTTAGGGCAGATTGAAGATGAACTCCCACAACAACCTAAAGTCTTTTTTCAGCTCCATTTGTCATCACATTAACTTCAATCAGCTTCCAGGATATTTCTGAAGCAAAGCATCCCCTCAGCATAATGCTGCCACCACCATGTTTCCAGATGAAATTTCAACCATCTTACTGCCACATAAATTTATGAAAAACTACACATTTCAAGTAAGCTTAAATATTACACAGACATGTTTGTAACAAGATTAAGGGTAAAAGAAATGAATTGAAAGTGCCAAAATGTATCGACTCATATTCTGAAATTTGAACAATTTGAACTTGTAACAATTGGTGAGATCTTGATGTTACTGGATGTGAGATCTCTCCGTGTTTTTTTTCTACAGAAACATGGAGGATCTGTCACGCTGAGCTACTAATGAACACGTTTCTCCGGTTAGCCTGACATTCGTCACAGCTGCTCTCATCGTCTGAGGCAAATAAACGGCCATTTCTAAGTGATGCGGTGAAACCTAAAGCTGCCCGGCGATAGCCTGCCTTCTCCAGGCCGCTGATGTTTATCAAGGGATATGTGTAACTGATCAGTTATTAGTAATGGTCAGTTACAACCATAGACTGAGAAATCACAAACAGGTGCTTACAGGAGTGTTTTTACAGCTGGGTTGTGTGAATTGTACTAGCATCTTTCAACAGGATGTGTGCATTTTTTTTAAAAACACGTTCCAACAGAGCTTGACCTATTCCCACAAAATTGATCAAAAATAATTTAAGTTCATTTATTTTGTTAGAATCATTTTAGATCAATCATAGTTTTTAATTTTGAATTATAATTTATTATATCTATATGTACACAGTTTACTTTTTTTTTTCACAGCCCTCATTTTTCTTTTAAGATAAAAAACAACAGATGCTAATAAAAACACGTAAATATTGTATCCACTAATATGTCAGTTTTGTACTAAAATAACTTTAGAGACAAATACAGACACAAAATTTATCTAGAAAACAGTGTGTGTAATCATCTGTAGTTTTATTTTTCATTTAACAGTTTAATAATTTTTTAACCCAGCTCATTTTCAAAGCCACCTTTGAACACTGGGGGTGAATATTTGTCTGGAGTGCAGCTGGTTCAGTCGAACCTCCATCTTTTACAGGTATGAGTTCTCACTGGTCTCCCAAAGCGACACATTTGCCAAACTTTAAGCTGCAGGAATGCTTGGAACCCAGAGTAACTCCAAGTTATTTGCTCGATCTGGTCACAATAAATTAAAATAACTTTTCCGTCCAGTTTTTCTTGTCAACTCCACCCCGAGATCAGTCCTTCCAAGCAAATCAAGCCAGCTTCTTGCTTTTGTTTGTCCTTATTTGAAAAAAAAAAACAAGAAAAAAAAAAAAACAAGTTGTGAGACGTGACAAATTCCACCGAGTCTTTCTACCTCGACCTCAACGTCTGACGAGGAAGAAGAGACGGCACCTTCTTTGGTGTGTTGCGTGCTCAAGGCCACTCGGTGGCCCTGCCCCAAAACAAAGACGGTGGAACCGTGTCGCTGCCGCATCACTAGAACATTGTCACATAGTTGCTAGAAGCACATGACTGACCATTACACCACCTCCCTTAGGATGGTATGTGGGTTTAAATTGCTTCTCAATGGTTTTAAACCAACATAGTTTAACACCCATATAGATCTTCAGAGGTCTCCAGGGCGCAATAAGTCCCTCTCTCTTGGAAACTATAACCATATGATAAGCTTCCAGCTCCAATATACTTTCTTAGTATTTTTTTTTCTTTACTCGTCCACATTCTTGTACGCAGTGTGAGCCTGTAGCTAGGTATTTAAATATCACAATGCACATTGAAGTATTTTATTTGTAGTCTTTTCTTCCTAAAATCTATCATTTCATCACACATTTGCATGAAGGTTAAAGATAAGTTCATGTGTAAAGCACATTTTAGCAACACGGCAGTTCAAAGTGTTTTACACTAATGTATTTACAAGCGTAATACACCAACCAATTATGAAACAAGCAGTGAACATTCCATTTGGTCAAATGTCATAATCAAAATCATCAAACATACATGCATCATATATGCTGATTAATGTTCCTGTTATTATGAATCAAATGCAAACAAGTGGGCTTTTAGCTCTGATTTAGAGGAGCCCAGTATTTCAGCTGTTTTGCAGTTTTCAGGAAGTGTGCTCCACATTTGTGGAGCACAGCGGGTCGGGACGGGGCGAGCAGATGAGGGGAGAAAGCGACGGCCCGATGCTCGGCCAGAACAAAGACAAATGGTCTTAAAGTGGCGACAGCGCTCCTGACGTGTGTGTGTTTGCGTGTATTTGTGACATCCTGCTATGGCCCCAGACAGGCTTTTGTCAAAGTGGGTACACGGGTGGCGACACACAGCAGCTGACAGACGACATGACACAGGAGGCTGTTTAGGGGTGGCGACAGGAATGCAGTGACCCACAGAGGAGCGCCAGTCAGATGGTCACTAATCAGACTGCTATGTGTGTGTGTGTGTGTGGAGATGGGTCAACCTTGAGGGAAGACTTGATACACCCCTGTATGCTGTGTGTGACTAAACTACCTCAGGTGTGGGAGTGTGGGACCAGTCCTGTTGCTATCTCTCATTCCGCAGGTGTGAGACCTGGGAGTCGGAGGCCGAAGAGGCGCTAGACGCTACTTCCTATCAGGGCAGACTCAAACAATGCTCCACTGTGCTCACACCGCCCCATTCCCTGGATCTTATCTCTGACAGAACCTTGATGTTGATGAAAACCCTCCGTGTGACTGACCTGCCCTCTCTCCTGTCTCTACAGATGGTATTGCTGGCGCGCTGCGAGGGCCACTGCAGCCACACCACCCGCTCAGACCCGCTCATCTCCTTCAGCTCCGTGCTCAAGCAGCCCTTCAAGAGCTTCTGCTCCTGCTGCCGACCACACACCTCCAAGCTGAAGGCGGTGAGGCTGCGCTGCGCCGGCGGGACTCGCATTACGGCCACCTACAGATACATCCTAGCCTGCAACTGTGAGGAGTGCAGCTGAGTAAGCGGCAGTTCCCTGCAAGACCCCAACCCCCGAAAGGCTCTCGTTTTTCTTGGCCTCGGACCTCGTACTGAAACTGTTCGGAATGCTCCGTAGATTTTTGGATATAGAGTTATGCTCCAAAAATGCTGGATGCTAACAGTTTGGAGGAATCAAATCCGCCCTCCCCCCCTCCTTCACGTGCTCCTAATAATTGACCTGCAGCCCTGGGACACATGTAGAACACTCCATATCTTCTCCATTATAAGTGCTTTCAATCATGACGAGCCATGCAAAGCATATTTCTTCAGCTCACAAGGCCAAACACCGCAAACTGCTGATCCCGGGGGCCGGTTTGAGACCCTTCCCCGCCCGAGAGACACACTCCGCTCATTACAGGCCTCAGTAATCCATCACACACACACACATGCGCGCGCGCTCTCAAACCGCAGTGTGGCGCTTCGAAGTATCTGTGACAGCTAAGCGAACCCCTCCCACACGTTTGACAACAAGACAACACGCCTCGTTAAAAGGCAGGACGAGGCCTCCCCAGACGCACGGTGGAACTCTACAGGAACATCTGCACTGTTACTCAACCAATAACATTTTACACACTTCCTGCAGACCTTCATGTAGCCGTGTAAAACTTCACTGTCGCTTACAGGAGAGCTCATCATGTGAACGATCTTGGAGAAACAGAGGGGACAGGGAGCCCAGAGGTTAAAAACACAGCCGAGGACGAAGGCGTATTCCCACCAGTGGGTGTTGGTTTGGACTCTCCCTAGACTGTCACTTATGTTAGTGTTCATAATCTCTATCTGAGTCTTTGTGATGCTCGTGTCTGCTGTTGTAACCGCAGCCTCCATCATGCCAGGTTGATAGAGTGCCTTGCAAAAGAATTTATTCCCCTTGAACCTTTTTTCACATTTTGAAATTGAGATTTTACGCGATAGACGTAAGAAGGCAAATGAAACACAGATCGACTTCTTCTTTCTGCTGGTGGTGGTCAGAGGGCAGATGGAGCTGGTGTGTGCCCCAGGGCAGCTGTGGTTACAATCCAGTAGCCACAGGAGTGTACAGGTTTTCTGTACACTCCTGTGCAGCAGTTCGTTGCCCCTAACAACAGACATAAGGAAGACTGTAGACGATAGCTTCAGGTCCAGTGGTTAGATGGTTTCCATTTCACCAACACTTAGGTATATTTGGTCTTTGAACTATTAATAAAGGCAATTTGAAGCATTTTTAGAATATTCCTACAAACCATCAGAACTGGTGCAGCACACTGCCTCCTGACTCTACAACACCTTTGGGGCCAATTAGAGCAGACACTGTGAGCCACAGACCTTCTCGTCCGACATCAGTGTCTTACCTCTTCGATACTGTTATGAAAGAATGGTCGAAAATTCCCGTCAATCACATGTGAAAACGTGGGAATCACATGGGTTTTTTCCACAAAGTTTTCCAAAATCACACGTAACCACATGTGCATTTTCTAAGTGGTACATGATTTTCAGATGTGATTTTTACATGTAACATAAATTTGATTTTTATTACATATTCATTATAATCACCCAATATTCACGTGGAAAAAAATCTGATTGTATGTGGTGCACATGTGAGAAATATGTGATCACATGAGATCCAAAGTATTTTGTTCCTGGGTCACAGGAACAAAATACTTTATGAACATGGGAACATGGGAACCACATGTGAATTTCATGGGATTTTTTTGTAAGCGCCTCCTGCGCCTTGAGGAGAACCGTCCCGGAGGAGCTGAAGCTGAAATCACTTGGCGTTGTTGGAGTAAGAATGCCCTGCAGCTCGACTCCGCCTGTAGATGAGCAAAAACCTCTGGTAATATATTGCAGCTGAAGCTCAGGCAGATTGGAAAGAAGGCATCTTTAAGTCTTGCTAATGAATGTAGGTCTGGACTTTGACTGGGCCATTTAAACAAATGACTGCGCTGTCCCGTTGTAGTTCTGACTGGATGTTTTCGGCTGTCATCATGGAACGTTCTGCGAGGTTCTGACGGTTCTAACAAGCGCAGCAGTTAGAGTTTTATTTTTTTTTAAAGTAAAAAAAAAATGCAGCATTTTCTTCCATTTCATATTTATGCACTATTTTGTGTTCTATCACATAAAATCCCAATAAAATATATTCAAGTTCGTGATTATAATGTGACAAAATGTGAAAGTGGTATGAATACCTGTACAAGGCACTGTACAATTGCTGCTATTGCCTGTTGTTTGTTGTTACTCCTTCCATGTTGAATCAGCGCTACAGATGCTCTGCAAATGTTCGTGTTGCTCGCGAGTATTGTCGCCAACGACGACGAATACAAAGCTTCAAACTCTCACACATCTCCTTCTGTCTGTGTGAGACTCGTTCAGCCTTCAGTCTCTGGTCAGTGTATCTAAGTAAAAATATGTCAGTGTTCAAATTGTGGTTTTTGTATAATTAAACCTCTGCAACCACAGTGTGTTCAGTGCTTATATGCAGCAAGCATGTTTGGTTGAGTTTCCTTTTTTGCCCATTAGAGTACACATTTTCAGTCTGAAACAGGATTTAATGTCTTTGGTTCTCAAAATTTGGAATAATTTTACGCAAAACTTGCGATCAGACTTAGTCTCTGCTCTACTATCGATTGTGGCAACCTGCACCACCCTGTGAATGTAGGGAGAAACGACAACGTCAGCTTTTTGGTAAGTTGCTCCGTAGTACACTAAACGTCTGCTAGCATTTTGCTACTGATCACTAACAGCTACTGATCTTAGGCAGGAGTTTGTTCACCCACCCAAGTCCCTACATCCAGTGAGTGGCGCAGGTTGCTACCATTGATAGTAGCCACACAGGCACACCCGCTAGAAGGAAACAAACGCACCCAGTACAACACTTCCATTGTATCAGCTGAGAGGTTGCCAGGCGACTGTGCCAAAAGGCGTTTCAAAAGGCGAGCAGAGTGTGACCGTTAGGAGAAGTTCTAACTTCTCCTAACGGTCTGCCATAATCATTTTCAGTCTGCAAGCTCTCTGTATGAGTGGCTACCGAGCCAAGACAGCGTCTTTACACTACAACCAGTTGAGACTCACTTAAACCATTCATGTTATCTTCATTCCTTCTACTTTGAATTAAGGGGGTGAAGATTCATGCAGTCAGCTAATTTATGTTACAAGTTTTTGTTTTCCTGCCAGTATTTTGTGAAAAGTCAGTTTTCCCTTTAATGCTTAAGTTTTTTTTTTTTTGTTTGTTTTTTGTAAATAGGGTAAATTAAAAATGCCAAATTATGTTGGTAATATTGCAGCTCATCGTCATTTCTGACCCGTAGTCGTTTGACTGCGGATCAAAGAACATTCCCAAAAGTTGAGATTTTAACAGACGTGTTCAGCATTATATCAAACGCAAAATCAATAAATTATCAAGGACATCAGGGATATAATGAGAGACATGAGCAAAATCAAAAAGTTTTTAATACTAATCTGTCAGTTTTCACATATTAAAGCATCAGAGGTGACAGTTAAGGTTAAAGGAACTTGTTTATAAGTTATTGCAACAGTTATGAATAGTCTATTGACCTTTATAATCATTAACACAGTACTGCTGACTGACTGACTACGTTACAGTAAATATATAGATCCATACATGCATGTCAGAAGTGTTAATCCATGCAGCCACTTTCATTAAACCTCTGACATAATAAGCAAACTGAATGGTCCAGATTTGATGCATTTATTACAGGAAATCACCAACTTAGAGAAAACTTCGTCTTGCAGCCCTTCAAAGAAACCACAAAGTAAAAAATATTTTTAAAAAAGTAACTTTTGAACCAAAATGTTTCAAAAGAGCTTTTAATGTTTTGTTCCAGCCTTCTGCAGATATTCAGTATTTTTAATAGAAAAATGTAGGTAGATGCCTGTAGAATGGAAAGTATTTTTTTATCAATATCATTTTCTGTGTGATTATATTAGAAAACACCGTTGCAAACTCTGAGGCTTCCTGCCATATTAGTAACAAAACTAAATAATAACGTTGCTCAAGTGGAGACCTTTCTTTATTTTCAATTAACTTATTTCTCTCATGTAAAGACGTACCATCAATTTTATTCATGCAATAACTTTTTAAAAATTATTCAAACTTGCCATGAATAAGGAGCAGAAGTGAAAGCACACACCAGGCCACGCTCTGGTGACCGAAAACATACAAAAGATAATTAACCCCAAGATTACACTAAAACATTATACTGGACAAAACTAGTAAATCTCTTCAACAACACAAAAATTAAAGCTACAATATAAAATATAATGGTTCTTGCAGCATCATGATTTCAGTTTTAGGCCTACTCTGTAAAAGTAGTCAAGAATTTCACCAAGGAGATAAGAGCAAATCTCTGAACAAAGCTTCGACAAGCTCATCAAACATCCTCATGGTACTCACTGGATTTGATCTCAGTATTTCACACTTTTCCGACCAGTTGAGCGCATCAAAATCAACTTGCGCACTTTTTGAGAGCTGAAATAATTTCAGGCCAAAGCATCTCAGCAGCAGAGAACGTCAGGAAAAACTGTGGATGTCCGAGCCGAGCCGGCAGACGGCACAGATCACGTGTCGTTTTTCCCCAGTAAGCTGCAGAATCCCTGAGTGGCTCCATAAATCTGATTGCATCTTTGTTTCTGACGAGCTTCTGCTTTGTTTTGCAACATTCCTGCTGTTATTCTTCGGCCATCTTCGGTTCTAGTTTCACCCTTCCTTAACTGTGTTGTCATGCTGGAATTAGCCAAGTGCATTTCAGTGACAAACTGTGAGTAAAACAGGTACTTAATGTCTTTAGCAAATCTTCTATCAATGTTGAAAAGCCTTGACTTGACGTAAGCGCTGCTACTTTGATGGCGCGATCGTTCTTTTATTTTTATATATTTTTTAAAAATATGGTCATAATTGTGCTTTTGTATAAACAGTTTAGTCCATAAAACAGTGAGGAGACGAGAGTTTCCTTGACATCAACGTTCACTTGAAGATGGGAAACTGATACATATGTAATTTGACTGTACTGGCTGGGTTTGTTATCAAGGGAGATGTTACACAAAAACGATTATTTTTGAATTCAGACAAGTATTCCACCCTGTGACGAATGATGAATGATGTTGTTTGTCCTAAAAATCCAGAGTGATGTGTTTGATGGAATTATGGAAGCCTCATTTTTGAGTATTTTCAACAATAAAATGCAAAAATGTAACTAAATTCCCAATTTTGACGTTGAACTTTGAATGTATTTATGATCAATATTTCAGTCAATAATTCAGTCTAAATGGTACATGGTGATACAGTAGCTCTAGACAACCCAGATCTACATTATAGAACTATGTGAAATAAATAGTGCTTGTAAAATTTCTAAAAGGCTGTTAAAAGTGTAAGATTTTTTTTTTCTTATTTTTTCAAGAAATGTTTTATTTCCACCAACGTTTAAACTACCAGCCAACAAATAATTGTGTTTTTAACAATAGAAAATAAAACCTGCTTTTTATTGACATTTTTTCGCTGGATCATAACTCTGAACTGACCCCATAACGCTGAAAAAGGCCTAAAGAGAACCGAGGGCCTGCGGGGGGCCCCGAGTTTCTGGTCGGGAGACACGGCTGGCCTCCAGTATCTCATTAGACGTCGTTTCTCGTGTTTTGGGGGTCGGGGTTCAGCCAAACCCCGTGGTTTTCGTCTCCGTTGTGCTCGGAGCCCAAACGCTCGCGTGGCTCTGTCGAAACGGCGGGAGAACTCCGAACCGACGGGACATTTCAATCCCGACAGCATCTGACAGCCCGGGCCGCTGCTTCACACGTGAACCTAATAAAATCCTTTTCCCCGAGACTCTGGAGACTAATTTGCCTCTGTCTGCTGTCTCCTCTCACCGTGGCGCTCCTTTATCACGGCTCTGGCTCCAAATCTGCACACGGAGCAGAGAGGAGGCTTTTTCTGACAAAAAGGAAAACGGTGTAATTAGCTAGCGGCGCTACAGAGTGACAAGATAATGGCTGTCAGGCTGATGGTAAATGTTCTCTGTTCAGAGTCTAATGGTGGACAGAAAAATGCTTCACGTAATGTGGTCACACTTATTCCCCAGATAATGTTTTTCTCTACATCCAGGTGTGAGGCAACCTGGCCGACAGATGTGATCTTTTTATAGCCCTATACTTCTGCAGACACCCAACAGTCATTTGTTCCTCGTGCTAATCATAACCATCTGATCGTTTATTTAACAAAAAAAAATAAATCATAGAAAGGAGGAATTTTTATTGGACCGCTCCAATGCTGCCTCCTCATTAAAGAGAAACTGACGTCCCTGTGTTTATTATTCCATTATAATCCCAGACATGGACAACAGCCATGTGCTGGAGGGCTCACAATATGACCATTCACTGCCTTTCACATTTACTACTTTGAAGCCTGTGATTAAGCTGTCAGCACAAATTTACAGCGAAGAAATCTGCACAATTATGCGAACGCACTGAAAGAATAGATTCGTGGGGCTTTGCCGGTCCGTCTCGAGACAATAACCGTGTACCCGTGTGAGCGGTAACAGGGACGTTTCGGTGTTTTTGTTTCATTCTCCGTTTATTTAGACTGACCCTGGCTGTGTGAGAAGGGAACGGTGCGTGAACCGGCGTCGTCCCCAAGCGCTCCTTTCTGGTCAGATGTTCTTTTGTTCCAGCCGAAAAAAAACCCCAAAATAACCTGAAACTGAAAATATTCACGTCAGTGGTATACAATACTTAATTCTGGATGTTAACATCTTACAATTTCACAAGAGCCTGTTGTTAGAGTCGGTGCTCTTTTGTTCAGCTTGATATGTGAGTTTCTGTGGGAAGTTCTCCGGTCCCGTTGCATCAATCCACCAGGCCCACAGAGACTCGACCAAGAACGAAATAAGCTTCTGGATTTTGCTGCGTCGCGTTTCTGAATGTACGTCTGTTGTTAATAAATTGCTGTTTTCATGCAGATCAGTTTTCCTGAAATTTTGCTCTACTGCTGTTTTTTGATGTAACTTGTTGATTACTGAGCTTTTCACATATTTCACTAAAGTTGTAGTTGATAATAAATTCTCAGGTAGCGCTGCAGCTCCTGTATACGACCAGTAGCTGCGTTATTGTCCATTAACCATCAATTTGCACAAAATGAAATGACAAAACTGAATTTGCTTAATTGAAAGACTCCAGTTCCAAAATAATCTCACTTTTTTAAAAAGAAAAATGTTTTGCACCGAGGTGGTTTTTCAGCCGTTTCACAATAGAAGTATTTGGCAAAACTGCAATGGAAACATGAGTCACATGATCGACGTTACTGCTGGTGTAAACGACAAAGAAGACGACAGGAAGTGGTAGGAGGATGACTGGCTCCTCCTGAGCTCTAACAGCACCCCACAGTTCATAAAAATGTCCCCCAAACCAAGTATTAGGGGTTGTCGCAGACGTCTCCTCTGATGGATGATGAGCCGCTAGCGCCGTGGCTGAATTATGAATATATCTCACGTAAGTGATTACAGTCGTCGCTACCATGATTTTTAATGACTTATCGCATGAACAGACCTTTTCACAAGTGGTTTTAATTAAATTTGTTATTCAATGGAAACACCACAATTGTGAAATTGTGCTTTTGTCGACATTAGCAGAATATAGACAAAGATCTGAGCACATTTGTAATGTAGACGCAGCTCATGTAACCTTTCTGCAGAACTAATGCAGGTGAGGCTCAAGTATGGTAGTAATGACCCAGTAATGTTATATCGTTTCATACATGGCATAGTGTGGTGTGAAACAGAAATCAAACTGAAATTAACAAAAGATTAATAGCCTCTGAAAAAAATAAAGAAATTAAATGAAATGAAAAACTTGAGACGGTGAAGCCACAACAAAAGTAAAGCTCCCTGTGCTGAATTCCACGACATTGATCCCAATAAACAGGCACTATTCAGAACGGCAGCACAGGACTGAAAAAGATACTTCAAAGAAGTAGCTCCACTTTATTTATTCTTTTTCTTTTTTTTTTTTTTTTTTTTTTAGCAAATTCTCCTCCGTTTTATCACGTTCAGATCAGCTTTACACACATTTTGCAATACATGACGATGAATAACAAGATGGGAAACAACATGACAAGCGGCTGAAGCAGCTCTGCAATTTACAGCTTTCTCTCATTACCACACGTATCAATACAGCCGCCAAAGGTCAGAGGTGATGCACTCAGGATGCTGTAATGGATGTGGCAAAAAGCACCAGAATTTAGCAACATTTTAGAAAACCTGAAAACTGAAACGGATGTATGAGTACGGATTTATGGAGACTAAATTCAGCTGAACTTATTGGATAAACTGGCATTGCACAACAATCCTTTGGCAAATGACTGTAAGATTATTGCCACAAAACAATGTGAGCTCCTTTAAAAAAAAAAGAGTGCTAAGCAGAGTTTATTAGGACATATTTATTGAGGTAAAAATAAAATGTACTCGGTCATAAAATTGTAATATTTATTCATTCACATAAAACCTTGATTTCATTCACATATTCGGTGCTTTGAGCTTTAGTGTCTGCCATGGTTTTTATATGAAGTTAAAATTAGTTGTTGTTTTGGTTATTCTCTTTGGTTATTGGTGTTGGACAATAACCAACACCAATACAGTGTTTTAATCCCTGCCAAACACTTGGAAACCATAGAAGAAGATTCGTCTGTGTGGCCGGCGAGGCGTCATAAACTTCCGTCATTCTCTGTTTTCCGTAAATTGGGGGTTTCACCGAGTGTGTAATGCTGACTTAATTGACCAAATCAGATAGAAAACATTGCCTGAAAGAGTCTAATGAGGAGGTTCTGGGACTGAGACCAGCTGAAAATGTTTACTGGCAGGGGAAAAAAAAAAAAAAGAAAACCCAGCTAAACTGGCACCAAATGTTCCGATCGCAGGATAAAGGTATTTATTAGGTCAAATTAGAAAATTGTGTTTTCTACATGCAGTCATGTTCAATAATTTAGAAAATGCATTCCGATGGGATTCATTTGCCAGGTTGAGAAAACTTTTCTGAAAGTACTGTTTAAGCAAGCGCTCAATCGATTATCCTTTTAAGCAAAGGTTTCTTTCTTAAAATGCCTTTTATTGTTCTGTTGTCCCAATGCAAGTAAACAATAAAGAGAGAAAGAATGAACAAATACCGAACCCTGACGTTTGTAGCCTGAGCTAATTTGCAGCGTGCGTCACCAGAAAGGCCTCGAACAACATAAAACAGTTTAAAAGACAATGAGACAACATGGCAAGACAAACAACCTTCAGATATTGGGTTCTTATTAACTGTAAGCAGACAATCATCGTTATTAGCAGAAAT
This sequence comes from Poeciliopsis paucimaculata, assembly GCA_903067055.1. Classification (NCBI taxonomy): domain Eukaryota; kingdom Metazoa; phylum Chordata; class Actinopteri; order Cyprinodontiformes; family Poeciliidae; genus Poeciliopsis; species Poeciliopsis paucimaculata. Next base: position 3,766 of record CAEGAD010047691.1, on the reverse strand, counting down.
GAAGGCTTTGAAACATCAGTGAGTTTGTAAGTGATCTATAAAACAATGGACCTTTTCAGTATTCTGACTTATTAAAGGTGACTGTACGGCTATGTGGAAAGGAAGTAGTCTTAATTTTACATAAAGCACGTTGGACCTGCTCAGGCAACACTGACTTTTTTCTTCTTCTTTTTTGGGGCGAGATTGAAGGCGGACGAACCGTTTCCGACGACGCCAGGCCTCTGCTGCTCTCTGCTGACAAGACCCAGAACACACACTGTTCACTCTGGTCTCCATGACTGTAAACAGAGAGGAATGTTCTGATTATTATTCAGACAACACAGAGAGTAAATATGAAAGTAAGTAATAATAATAATAAGTAGGAGGAGGTGTTGGATGAGTGAGCTTTGTATGTTAGATCTAATTAACATTAACAGAAATTGCTTTAATAAACTAAAGACTTGCATTTTACAATTGTGACAGTATGTTATGAGACAGAAAATCTGCGAAAAGATCGATTTCCTCCACCTCCTCTCAAAGTTGACATTGCCATCCGTAGCAATTCAGCGCTCCAGAACAAAATCAACCAATCAGAGCCAGGAGGAGGGTCTTGGCGCTGTCAATCAACCTCTTGTCTGTGCTGCTAAATGTGCTGATGGCAGAGAAACAACTTACCCTTCCAGGAAAACCGTTTGTCCACTCTCATCACTGGCCATGCTAACTAGCTGTAGCATTTGTGACTCACTGTGCTAACTGCAGCGCAGCAGAGAGAGGGGATGAGCTGCGCCACATGGAGGGTGATTGATAGCGCCATGACCCACCTCCTCTCTCTGATTGGTTGTGTCTGGGTTAGCGCTGGGAGAAGGCAGAGGAGCTCAATATTTGATTTTTTTCACTGATTATCTGTCTCTTACTATATTGTCACAACATGGAGATAGTTTCAACAAATATGTAAAAAATATATTTTACACAACACAGCTTTCAGTGGAGGAAAAAATTAAACATGATATTTGTAACTTTTAAGTAAACTACAAATGTTGCACACTGCTAAAAGACTTGATTATTTGTGCAAATAATATCACTATTCATTACATAAAAATACATTTAAAAGGAAAAAGTTTGTGAAGAGTTAAGGAACCATTAATATGATATGCACAAGAGATGTGAAACGCATTTGAAGGGAGAACACGTTCACTTAACCATAACCCTGTCATCCATTGCAGGGCTTCGAAAAATAAAATAAAAGGAGATTCTGGAAGTGAACAGTTTCCGATTAATCATCTGTCAGTCAGAGGAACATTTCTGCATCGACGCGCTCACCTGCTCAGCCTCACTGCCCTCCTCCCTGAAAGGACAGCGATGTGCTAGCGTCGGACTTTAGTAGCTTATTCCATAGATGAGGATTAGGATTACCGACAATCATGCTCAGATTAGGCCAAGAGGGGAACCTTAATGTATATTCAGCCCAGCTGAAATGTGAACTAAAAGAATGTCCATGCATTGCATCAAATCTAAGGAGGTAAAGCAGAAAGTTTCACTTCATCTGCGTTCAATTTGCCAAAAGAAAAAAAAAAAGATAATAATTTTTTGGCAGTCCGTCACACAGGCCAACCTACGTCAGCGGGTTCTGTTCTCCCAGACATGACTGAAATATGTTCAATAAAAGCTGGATGTCTGTAATTGCAGTGAACGTCTCAGCACTTGCAAGTGGCCACAAGAGGGAAACAAAAGCTAAAGAACGCAAAGCCTTGTTTTAGTCTCTAACCACATGTATGTGCAAAGCCTGTGAGTCACACAGACAGAGAGGCCTGGATGTAGGCCACTGTGCCACAGCATGTCAGGACACACAGGGTCACAACTGCAGAGTTAAAGGGGCAGTGTTGTGTGTTTTCCAGGCGCATAGTGGCATTTCATAGTAATTAAGTTACTATGTTGCCTTCAGTTGCAAAAATGCTGCATGAATCAAAAATGAGTTGAAAGAACTTTTACTTGGTAAATGAACATCTTGAAATTGGGCCTCTGTCTTTTTAAGAAACTCCTTCTCTTTCTGAGACCCCGCCTTCAGGAAGTCGTCACAAGATTGCTGGTCTTTGAGAAGTATCCAATGTTCATATCGTTATCGAAAAACAAATTCTAGCTCATATTGGTGACAATATTTCCTATCCATGAGAGCAGATCTATTCAGTCTAACTCTACGCTTTATACTCTGAGCGACATCAGACTTCACTATTATTTTACATCATAATCAGAATTCCTAATGTCTCTTTCTGAACCAGTTGAAAAAAGGTTTGCTATAGTTTTTTTTTTTTACATCTTTGACCAAAGTTGTCAATCTATTCTACTCCTGTCTGCACTGACTGCACAAATTAAAGTCGTGTTATTTTCCCATGTTTGACCAAACTTGTGAAACTATTGATGTGTCTAAGTGTGCTGTACTGATGCAGAGTTATCAAATACACTCATAATTCAGTACATTTATGTCTGTGTTTAAAAAAAAAAAAAGGAAGTAGAACATCGCAGAGACAGTAACAAGACTTGCAAGAGTATTCAGACACATGTTTACATGCAGTCAAAACCAGAAGTTTAACTTCAAGAAACAAAAAGACTAATGAACCTTTTGTTGTTGTTTTTTTCTATCTGAAGATAAATCAAAAGCAAACTTCTCTTCAGGTTGGTCAGTTAGATTCATCAAAATAAAATGATTTCCATTTCCCACAACCTCACACCATGATGCTGCCATCACCATGCTTGACAGCTAGGATGGTCTTCCTTTGAATGTAACCATGGTCATGATGGCCAAACAGTTCCACTTTAATTTCATCAGACCACAGGTCATCTCTCCAGAAATGAAGATCTTTGTCACCGCAGTGTTCGCCTGCAAACTGAAATCTGGCTTTTTACGCTTATGTGTGACGCTGTGTGAGAAAGACACAGGACCACGAAGACTTTAAGAAAACACCATCACAGCTTTACGCAACGACACTGAAAAATGAAAACAGGTAATCCAACTTAAAATAAAAACTGGAGTCGATGTTAAAACTATCATCAAATTTCTCCAAGGAAAGATACTAAGTATAAGTTGACTGAAAAAAATGCAAACATCAATGTTTTCTATGTTTTTTGTCAGTTTGAACAAAGAAACAAACAGAACGCAGAAGCAAGGAACTCTTTTTATTCAATAGTTTTATTTTTATATTTGTAGTTTCAAGTAAAAAAAACAAAACAAAACAAAAACCTCTGGGTGTCATTAAAGTAATTACAACATACTCTGATTTATTAGGTTAAGTTACACTAAAATTGCACAAGTTAATTAGCTAATTTAATGAAAACTAAAAAATAAATTTGAATAGTTTTAACTAAGGAGAACTAATTAGGTTTTACAGCATTTAAGTTTTTAACTTATTCAAAATGATCAAGTTAGTCAAGTTGTGTCAACTTAAGACGAACACATGAAACAAACATAACATTTTTAAGTTGTGAAAACGTCTTTTGTTTTTCTTTTAGGGAAAGTCAACTTATTACGTTTTACAGTGTTCAGCTCTAGAACGGATTAGATCTGGTCTGAATCTGCATTGCAGATGAACACTTTTTATACATAATAAAAGTGAACATTTCACACTTTTTATTAATTTTATTAGGAGTGAAATTTTCAGACAAAATCTAAAATAAATAAATACAATGAAAGCCTTGCATACAGTAAATCATTTCTCATTTGTTCACCATATTTTTTAATTCATACAAGTAAACAGAGCCATAAACATCTGAGTAGGATGAATACAGCATATAT
>CAEGAD010047679.1:0-25881 GCA_903067055.1 Poeciliopsis paucimaculata | reverse complement strand
GATAACTATAGCATAAATAACATGCTAACAAGTTTACCAAACCATCCGTGTCGCTCCAAATCACTAAATCTTCATCTTCGGTGTCGCTTGTAAACAACTCGGCTAACTCCGGAGCTAGCTTCTACCACATAGTATCAACACAGGCCTAGAGCGCCCTCTGGCGGTTTAGTGTGAAATTAACATGTGATGGGTTTTTTTTATTTATTTATTTATCTTATTTTATTTTTTAAATAACGTGATGTTATATAACAATGTGATAATTTCACACATAAGTCGCTCCAGAGTATAAGTAGCACCCCTGGCCAAACTATGAAAAAAACTGTGACTTATAGTCCGGAAAATACGGTAAATCTACCTGAACGTCTTTCTACATGCCATTATGAAACCCAGGTACCAGAGCAGCGCTGACTCGCCTCATCTTCTCTGTTTCAGAACTACATCTCCATGAAGATCGTGAAGCCGCTCCAGTGACAGCGGATCGTACTGTCACTGTTTAGTTTGGCTGAAACCTGTTCAGCCAAACTAAACAGGTTTAGCTTCTATTTTCACAGCTGACAGTCTTTTATTGTTGAGGCGGGTGTTTTTGCATATTTGCACTGTTACCTTAATGTGTATTTTATGTAGACAACTTCAAGGCGACAGCCATGGGACACTGTTGACATTTCACGCTGCAATGCAGCCTAAAACCACAGGAGGTTGAACTGTTGTAATGTCCGTTCTACGGTCATGCGGTCTGAACACGGGTTCTGGTTCTACGTTGGTATGGAGACGATTTTATCCTCACGGTCTCTGAGATGACTTGGTATGTTAACATACCAAGTCATCCTTTCAAGTCATGAAAGGATGACTTGTTCATCACAAGTCATCCTTTCATTACAAGGTGTCTTCCTGACTTTTCTCATTAACGTTATTGTGCCAAACCGTTCCTTCATGTCTGTCCTGTTTTCAAGTGGAATATTAAACATGGTTTACATTAAAGTGAAATATTTCCAGAGGATTTGTTTGAATGAGTCACAAGTGGCGTATGCTGCTGTAGCGCATCACTTTCACAAGAACAGAAAACAATTTTAGAGGAAAAATACAATAACAATTTCAAATAAAATCTGTATTTATTGTGCAAATATGACAGCAGAAGAGAAAATTCCATCTGCATTAGGTTTGTTCTTCAGGATTTCTTTCATTACATTATGTTGAAATATTGAAATTTCAGCCACTAACAGTTATGGACATGTTTACTATGACAGTAACATTAAGCAGCTCATTTAACTCTGATTTATTCTATTTGCAGACAGATATGGGAAACTGATAGTTCAATGAGAAACTGGTTAATAAGTTTCAAATTTTAAGTCCCAAAGATGCATGTTCATTGAAGTTCAACTTAATGTATTAAAATATTCATTCAGCTTAGAGGTTTATGAATTGTGGCTGATGTATTGTGGTTCTTTCATATCTCATTGCTAACCAGGTCTTGTTTTTTTTTATGTTATGTTTCACATAGAGGAAAAATACGCAAAATCAGCTCAGACGGTGCACCGTACAAACAGTTTAATTTAAACGAAAGTTGCATTTCTATTCTGAACCATCATTCTGTGTTTCACATGGATATAGAAGCCACCTGTCAGTACTCCACATACAAATATGTACATCATTAGAAAAGTGCTCCAGTATTTCAGCAAAATAATTTGTATCTACATAGAGAAATAGACAAACTGGCATCTCTGGTAAAGATGTGTACAGACCTCTAATATAAACTCATATATTGCAGAATATCACGAAAATGTTTAGAAAATAATCTAATACAGGATGGAAGAAAGTCCACAATGAGAAATGTTTAACAAAATCATGCAAAAAATGCAATACATTTCATTTCTGACTTTTCAAGAAACGTCTAATTCATGACTTCTACTTTTTATGGGTGTAAATGGTGACAAAAAAATCACCAGAGCTGTAGCTTTAGCAAAGCATCCAGTGCCTGCCATCATGAACGCTTAGAAATACAACTTTCACATCTTAAATAGAATCGTGGTGAACTCTACCAGAAAACTGCAGGTGGGCCATGGGGGCAGGGGGAATGAGTCACTAAACAGGTTGAACCTCCTCTCTGCGTCAGGCCAAGCCTCAGACCGCAATCTGATAGAACAGCTGTGAGAACCTAGAGAAGCCGTGTAAACACCCTGTAGGCTCTCAACATGTTTCAACAGAACAGGTGTCAGCAGTTGTGCCAGTTATTTTGTAAACTGTTTATGTATAAATTTGCTCCTAAATAAAGATCAGACTTTTCTAAATGTTCTAGAAGCATGCCACTGCAATAATGTGACTATTTGAATGTTCTGTACACATCTTTTTCTGGGGTTTAAGGTCGTTGCGGAGCTGCGGTTCCCTCCAGGGGGCGCTCTCTGCTGCAGGCTTTACTCTTCCTCTGAGCTGTGACGTTTGCGCCGCTGCCTCAGGAAAGCCTCCACCTCCTCTCTGCGTGCCAGGCTGTTGGCTTTGCCTTGGAAACGCCCGTCCTTCCCTGCCCCTTTTCCCTGAAGCAACTCCAAAATCCTGAAGAGATCAGAGGCGTCCTCAACAGCTCTTTTTTTTTTTTTTAATAATACAATAATATGTCAGAATCTCCTCTTACCGTGGGCCTAATTCGGTGACTTCTCCACTGGGTCCAGCGAGGAGAAACAAACCAGCTCCCTTTTCCTCACCAACAGTGAGGAAAACCAGAGTATCCTTCAAGCAAATAAAACGATTACTACGATCTAGGAAAATCAGGCAGGGCTGAAGCAGACAGGTGGAGGTCTTACCTCTGTGTTTATTTCATTGGCGATGATGTTCATGAACTCATTGTCGCCTTCTTTTCTGTAGTCAGAGGAAGATTTAAATTATTGAAATGTCTAATGCATTGCAAAGGTTTTTATTCATCCCCCAATGTTTGCACATTTCCCCATGCACTGATTAAAAAGACAAACAAAAGAGCCCCAAAACGATAAATTGGGTCAATACCTTTGCTACTATGGGCTGATAACAGATATTTACTGAGATATTTCTATGCCATTTTAACACTGAAATATTAATCCACTGTCAAAGCTTCTGAGTAAGCCTATTGTAAAGAGCAGTAACTTGATTGCATGATAAATTGAAATGAGTGCAATAATGTGATATTGCCCTTTAATATTTTTGTAAAGCTGCCATTTTGAAAAATTCTGCAAACATTTGATGCAAAGTAGTTTATTTCGGCCCAGTGTTTAGGGATGAAATAATCCATTTTATTTATTGTTTTGGTATATTTAAAATGTCGGGTTCCTGTGTTCAAGGTACTTTTGAAATTACAGTTTGTTGACCTTTGAGAGGCTGTACTTGCATTATGCTATTAGCATTAGATTAATTGAAAATGGTCTCAAAATGCCAATATTATCATTTATCGCAATTTATCGTCCAGTAAAACATATGACAGGCCTCCATCTGAGCTGGAGCTACACACAGGAATAAGCCCCGCCCCCTCCTGAAACAAACAACAAGATGGAAATAAACATAGGTTGTTATCAAAACAGTTCTACTCATTAGGCCGATACCGATATGGATGCCTGTATATCGTGCATCCCGACTCCAAACCTCAACTTTTTTTTTTTCCATTCTCTTTATTCTTTTTGACTTTACACAGTGATGCAATATTAAGTGAGTCCATCACATAAAATCCCCCCATAAATCCTTATTTTCTGATTGTAATGAATCGTTTTCTATGTTGACCGTTTATCTTACTTGTGAAAGCTGAAGAAGTTTCCTCTGTGAGGGTTGTTCTTAAAGTCCCGAGCGATAAGGACAGCCATGTCTCGCAGCAGACTCAGGTTGCTCTGGAAACACATTTTGATAGGTTGGATAAAAACTCAGGGCTGCAGCTTCAGATAGAAGCTGAACTCCTTCTACCTTCTGTAGCATCTTGACAGACTTCTGGATCTTCTCCACGGCCTCGACGTGCTCGTCTGGGCCCGTCCTGTGGAGTCGTGACCAAGACGATGTCTTCATCTCTGAGCTTTGCATTGAGGGAATTCTTCACACATGTCAGTTTGAACCTACTTCAAGAGAGAGACCAGCGCTCGCTCTGTGCTGTAGCTCTTCTCCGCGTACTTCAGGACTCTGTTCCCTGTAAGGAAGATGAGGTTGGTTTTGTTTTTCTTTCCCTTCTCCGTTCCCAGCAGCTTTATGACCTGAGATAAAAAATCGAGAGCGAAGTTGTTTTTATCGTAACCACCTCAGCTGATGTCTGTGTCTGAGTGATGGGAGTCACCTGCAAGTGGCTGAGGTTGGTCACATGGGTTCCACAGCACATGTTGGCATCGATGCCCTCCATGTCGATGATTCGAATAGGCCCTGCGTGGTCGTCTGGCAGCCCCCGACTTCTCACCTGCCTCGCACAAACACCATGATCAATCACTGATTGCAGAGCTCAGGATCTGATCAGGATCAGGATCTAATGCGTTTCCATTACTACTGTGCACAAATCTGTCTGTATAGTGTTAATGTAAAGAAAAACTATTCCACAATTACAGCGTTTTTATTAAATGGGAAATGAAATTAAAATCACGTGAAAAAGCTTGTTCGTGCAATAAGTCATTACGTCCGTCCACGCTGTGGTTTTGAAACAGTAACATACATTCATATTTCAGGTATAAGATGAGACCATGGCGTCTTATTCAGGCGTCGGCGCGACAAGCCCCGCCTACTTGGAAGCGGTTATGTATGCGGGAGTCAGCAATTTTACAGAAGACTTTTGGATTCAACACCTTCAAATAAGCAACAACTTTTGATGAACTGTGATGCTGTGCGAGCTCTGGTTTAGCCAGCTGAACATTGAAAAAACAAAAACTATCATTCTACTACTACTTCCTGTCGTCTCCATCGTTTTTGCCAGTAGTAACATCCGGCTGTTGTTGTGAAAAGTGTTTCTATTGCAGTTTGTAAAATCCATCTATTTCAATATGACCACTTAAGCCTTGTGCAAAAACTTAACAAAAGTGTGTGTTGACATGTTTCCATTAAGCAAATTTATTTTTGTAATTACAATTTGTGCAATTTTATGGTAAATGGAAACACAGCTACTGAGTACAACTTGTGTGTGTGTGTGTGTGTGTGTGCACGCGCACTTTCTCCACAGCAGGGTCGCTTAAATCGAGGAGTTGAACACTGACGGGAATCCCAGCTCGAATCTTTTCATTCACGGCTTCTTCCAGTTCCTGAAGCTGCACGGCTTTCACTGATGGAGTGTCCAGTTCGATTGTGCTTCTGTGACGGCCCAAGTCCCTGAAGAGAGGGAGATGGGAAATGACATCAGACCAGGGAAATGCTCAGGTCTCTATCGACGGTGAAACTGATCCGACGATGTACCAGGAAGTGGTCTTGTATCCAAACATTGCGTCTGCCAGAGCTGTGATTAAATGCTGGCCTAAGGAAGAAGAAAACTCTATCTTAGAACATTTTATTTTTTTGACATTACAATCTCGGCTCACTGTGTTTCTTCATGGACAAATAAACAAATATGAAAATATGACATCCAATCATGCCCAGCTTCCTCATCCATTCTTTCCACCATCCCAGTGACAACGCTACATTCACATGACGAATCTAACTCATGCCTCTTACACATGGGCTCTGGGTTACCTCTAAGTGTGTTCGTATTTTTTTCTTCTGCTAAACGGCTCTCTCTGTCAGGACTGGACTTCCTCCCTGACTTGTCTGCTGTGTTGCTCTGTCTCCACGATGCTGTATTGTTCGCTCACAAACCTCTGAGGCCAGAAACAGAACAGCTAGATTTATGCTGAGAATAATTTGGACACAAGTGGACTTTGTTCTCCAATTAAATGACTTCTGAACACAACTGTTAGCCCCGGATGTTTTTCAGAGGTATCAGAATAAAATTTGCGCCAATCTTTTCAAATTTTCATTTTCCTTCCATTTCACATCTACGCCTACGGGTGCTATGACCTATTAAACTGCACCCTAATAACGTACCTGGATGATTGTGATTGTGACAAAAGGAGAAAAATGCATACATTCTTGGCAGTGATGTGCAGTGAGGTCCATAGCCGGTGAGGCATATTTAAATTATTTTATTTTCCATGATGACGTCACTGACTCTTGGAACGCATTTGTTTCTCAGGGCAGTTAAACTGTCACTGCTGTTCTGACCCTCCTCTTCCTCACCTGAGTGTTGCTGCATGTGATCAAACCTCCTCTCCCAGTCTACCGTCACGCGCACCTCCTGACCCACCTCCACAGGTGAGGTCACGAAGTGGACTGCGTCCGGTCCCTGCCTGGTCACCCTTAAAACTGGAACCTCTCCAATCAGACCATGGTCGTCAGGCTGTGAGAGCATTAAGAAAACAGCGTCACACACACACATACACGCACACTTGCAGTGGTGGAACAAGCTTAATGATGAACACGCTTACTTGGCCTCCTCCCTCAGGGAACAAGATTGTATCTTGGAGCAGGACATTAAAACCTTTCAGGGTTTCTTTCTTTCCATTCACTTCTTGTTTCAGTTCCGCAGGACGGCAGGATACTACAGAGGTGACGAACTGAAAGCGAATGAATGGAAATGAATCAGCCAGCAATGCTAATTTATTCTTTTTTTTTTTTATGGCAATGTTGCAATTTATTCAAGAGCAACACATTAAGTAAATGCTATGCACAATGAATATAAACACACAACTCAAAGCTCAAAATAGACAAAAACTTTAATTCTTGAACATAAAAGTGAAGTTAGCTTTAGCTACAGTAGTTTAGCAGCCATGCTAGTAGCTCCAGCAGGAGTTAAAGGTTACGTTTCCGGGATGTTTAGTTTAGTTTAGAGACTCGTACCTCTTTCATATAACAGTCTCTCTGACACTGGAAAGCCATTCTGGGCTGTTTAAGAGGCGAAACCAGAGTCTAAAAGTGGTGCAGACTCGTTTGATCTTATCCAACGCAAAGATGTCAGTGAAGCACGGGTAGCAATGTGGTCCAAACGTAACAACTTCGCGTTTTCCTTTTTCGTCGAGCATCCCTTAAAGGACCCAAACCCATCATTGGCTGGCACCCCGTTGAACTCTTTCTTTTATCTATTTGCTTAGGACGAAACAATACATCAGTGTCTATCTGTTCAGTTACATTTAAGAATACTATAACCCCAGAGGTAAATTAAAAAAGTAAATTATATCACATAATTTAATGTTTTTTATCCTCAATGTTCTTCATTTTATTAAAAAAAAAAAAAAAAAAAGCATTTCTCTGTACCATCATCTCCAGATGTTTCACAGTAGTTCCCAGAACAGAACCAGAGCAGAACCAACCTTCTTTATTAGCTTTTTGAGTTGTAAGTTCCTGGCTCTGATACTGCTGCCCCAACAGGATGTTAGAAAAGATAACCGATTTATACAAGATGTGCAGCATTTTGTTAACAGGTCGCTGTTGAAAATGAGAAATTTGACCTCAATCACTTTAACTGGTTAAACAAAAAGACACTGAAGGATTCCTCAAAAGACAAACTCTGCCCTGTCTTTCTGGTGTCAAGTTCAGTCTGTTGTCCAGGTGAACACCAAGGTGTTTATGCTTCCCAACAACAACCACTAATCGTCAAGTAGTGATCATAGTATTTGCTCTAACTCTGTTTCTATTGAAATATAGAGTAGATGGCCGGAGTCTGACTTGTATTGGACATCTGTCCAGAGTGAAAAGGAATAGTGGAAGTACGGTGCCCTGTGGTGCTCCTGTGCTGCTGAGTCAGTTTTTTAGTATCAGATTTTGGTCTCATTGTCATCGAAAACGTATATTAAGAGCTACCAAACCAAATGCAATATAGCATAACACAATATCAGTATGTCAAGATTCATAAATAAATACAGTTTTAACATCTCTGCATTTTTTGTGATAGTTTTTTTTTCTTTCCATATCTACTAATTGCAAATTGTTTCTATTTAATATTAAATCTGACTATAAATGTTTTTTTTTCTTCAGGTATCTTGAATATCTTTAATGCAGAATACCTTCCATGCTGCCACCTTCTGGCGTTAATAAAAATGTCATGCTTTTCCAACTGCCTTTTTCAACGTGTCAACTTTATCTGTTGACTGTTCATTTTTAAAATATAACAGAAAATACAGACGGAACATTAATACAAATAAGCACAAATACAAATTAATATAAGGAATAATTTATATATAAAAAAGCATGTAACACAATTTCATTTCACAACAATTCTCACAAGCATTTGCACAGTATTTAAAATCCAACACTGTTCAGGAAAATCTGTCTCCAAAAACCGTCCCAAAGAGCCATTTGTGTTAGTCAGACTGCAGGAGAAGAAAATAGATACACGTCTGAATACATATTCCTTAGAATAATTGTAATTTTTCCATATTACATTATGAAAGCTGCCAAATTCCTCTGCTTACATCACTGAGGTCCCCCATATCTGGTATGGCTCCTTGGTTTTCACTGGCCATTTCTTGAATCATCTGACAAAGAAAAAAAAAAAAAAAAAAACAGTATAATTTATGGTAAAATACTGTAAATGTTACCGTATTATTACAGTCAAATTTTGGCCACCATAGCATTTTACCATAAATTAGAGATTTTTATTATTTTATTTTACAGTGTACTCCATATTCAAACTTTACTGTTTCATCAGGATTTTATGTGACAGAGCAACACAATGCAGTGCCTAACTGTGGAAGGAAGATACAATTTTCAAAAGTTCTTTTAGAAATAGTTTGTACGTAAATAGGCTGAATATACGCCACGACCTCCAGATTTTATTTTGGAATTCTAATGAAATACCATAAAGTTTGTGCCTGCAGTGTGATGAAAATGTGAGCACTGGTCAGACAAACTGGGAGCCTGACCAAGCAGAACATTGATTGCAGATGCAGCAAAGAATTGTAACAGAGATCCACAACTCAGAGGAATCTGTTGACAGGATGTTTAATTATGCATTTATGGCAGCGTTTTAAGGAGAAAATGATTTTTAAAATATATTGAAAAGTCTGTGAGCAGGAAACGCTTCACATCCCTTTCTGATGGTGCACCCTCTGAGCTCACAATCATTATTTAATAAAATGTGGGGATGGCTTCATGCTTTGGCTATGTTTTTCCTTTGCAGGGACAGAGAAACTGGTCAGAGCGGAGGAAAGACGGAGCTAAAAACACAGCGAAAATCTGCTCTTGCTGTATGTTGAGACTGGGGCTGATATTCACCTTGCAGCAGGAAAAACAACCCGACATGCAGCTACAGATAGATGGAAGGGTTTAAATTTAAACATGTTTTCATACTAGCCTGGCTTATTCCAAGTTCAGACTTAAATCCATGAGAGAAAATTAGAAATTTCATGTTCAGATGTCAGATTTTCCAGACGAACTGAGCTTGAACTAAAACGCTAAGAAGTCACAGTTCTAATTGCAGTAAAAATATGGTTCTGAAAAATGCTTGGGCTGAATCCAAATACACACTACATGCAAAATTTTGATATGTAAAAATAAGTGTCATTTCCTTCCATTTTAGAAACCTGCACTACTCTTTGCTGGCCCACTGCAAGTTTCAGCAACCAATATTACCCACAGGACAAGTTTGGAGCTTTTTCTTAACAAAATTATCTGTAGGCATATGAGAGGATTTTTTCAATTATATAAATAGCTTATGTTTTATAGTTAAATTAATTAAATAAAAATGTAAATCTAACTTTTAACAACAAAGAACAACTTCAAACTCTAATGAGGACAATAAAACTGTTGTCTTGATGAAATGTAACTTTTTGCAGCCTAATGACTAAAAAACAAACAAACAAAAAAAAATGCGATGAATTATTGAACTATTCCTTTGAGGAAATTTTGAGCAAAGTATACAAACATACCCAAAATATTTTCCTACAATTTATTTATTTTTTTTGCCTTTATATTTTTTTTATATTTCTCAGATCTTTAACATTTATGGCTAAAATGATGAAAAGCTACACATGGCCCCAGAGCTGCAGGATGCAGAGGCCTGGTCAGCCGCATAAAAACCTAATAAAATTCAACAGGATTTCATGTTGCAGCACAGCAACGTGTGAAAACAGCTTCAGCAGTGCAGAGTGTGGGTCCCCACTCACATCCATGTATTGGTCGTACTCTGCCTTTCCCTCGTCTTCCTCATGCTCCCAGTCTCTCCAGTTATCAAAGTCTACAGAAATCCAGCTGGGCTGTAGGAGGAGCAACAACGAATTGTTAAACACACAACTCAACAATACAAAAATGTCACATCAATTAAATTTGTGCAAGATGAGAGCTTTTTTTACTGCTGCTACCTTTGCAGGGTCCTTCTGGAGACGAGGCCATGCAACGTCTGGTTTCATCTTTCTGAGCAAGACGTTGATGGTGCGTTCATGCACTCTCTCTCTGGAGTCCTTGAAAGTGTTGAAAGCATTTCCAGGTCTACATTTAATGTTGTATTTCACACGTAGGATAATAAACCCAAGAAGTTTCAAAAGGTGAATGCTTACATGGATTTGGACTTTGTCATAAAAGTGTAGTTCATTGTAGAAGACGTCGTCTGTGTCATTTTTGCAGCTGCTCAACAGATAGAAGTTTAGTCAGACGAAAACCGTGTGCGGTTATCAGTAGAGTAAATTATACAAACCCACCACAAAATCAATTTGTCTGGCTGGATGTCCACTTGGACATCTGACGGTTTTTGAACAGCAAAGTTGACGGTGACGTATTTCTTCCTGTCGAACCACAACGCATGTGCCGGCTGACTATTGAGACAGAGTCAGTGGTGATTTGTTTTATCGGTGTGAAGATTCAAACCCAAAGCAAAGCTTCACGCGTGAGCAGCTTTTTCCTACTGCACACTAACAGAAAGCCAACACCTACCTTTCTTCTGGTCTTACAATCTTTGGTTTGTTCATTTTGACTCCTGGAAAAATGTAAAGAGCAGCTACTTCTTTTATTTCTTTAAATCACAGAAAAGTAAAAGGCGCGTGTGTCACGCCGTGTGCTCTAACACAATGACCAGGCCCAAGAAACTATAAATAGAGTAATATCAGCTGGTGTGAGTGAGACCACCCACTGCCCCCTCTCTGCCCTTTATAGGCTGCCTGTGGAATACTCCGGAAAGCACCAGCAGTTTCTGGGTTCTACAACACTTCACTCAACCCCCACCTAATCCCACCCCGTCCCCTGAATCACCCAACTGGGCAGAGGGGTTGGGAGATTTAGGCCAAAAATAACAAAAACAGTTATTAAACTTTGGTGGTACAAAGAGGCCAATGATTATTCACATGGGAAATGGATCGCCATCACAGTGTGAATCACGTATTGAGACCAGCACACAGAAAAAACATTTCCAGTCGCACAAAAACTCAAGTTTTAGACTCTTGAGTTTTAACCTCAAAAGAAGAATTTGTGTTTGATGCAAAATGACTGAAAATTCTGCGTAATTGTTTCAAAAAACAATAAGGCAATAACAATAACCATTATTTGAAAGGCCTGCATAAAGCTTCCAATGTGTAAGCAATGTTTTAGTTTTGTTTTCATCCTCTCAGTTATCCCAGTGACACATGACACACTTTAGAGGGCAGCATGGTTTGTCCAGGTCTGTGCTGAAGAATGAAGCTAAAGGCGCAACTGTGGCGTTTGTCAGTATTGTGTCATTGAAAATTATTGCCAATGAGTCAGCAGAATGTAGAGGCATAATTACTGCAGACTTGCTGAGATTATTGTTTATGCTCAATGAGTAATGTCAGTACAACAAAAAAAATCGTCTTGTCTGTCAACTTACTTAGAGTTACAGCTGAAGTATTTTGCCTTTTACACTGTTTGGCTTTTGTAGAAGTCACTTGGTATGACTAAAAACACGTTACATGTTTTGTTTTCCACATATTTCTATTTTCAGTAACCTACCTCTAATTCCAAATTAATATTCTCTTCATACAAATGCTTTTGGATGAGCTGCTGTAATGTTTTTTGGAGATCAGAAATTGTTGTAAGACTGTAAACATCCACTTTGGTCTGGACTCCATTGTTCTAGTGAGATGAGACCAAACATGAATTATTTGGTCCAGTATGAAGGTGGTAGAAAGCTAACCCTGCACGTCATCCTGACCCCAGGGGGGGGGGGGGTCTCATACTGTTGGAATGATTTGCTAAAGATGGTTGAAACTGATGGGATGATTGGGTGGGCTAAAGACAGGACAATCCTGGAAGAAATCTATTGGAGGTTGTGAGAGACTTGAGACTGGCGTGGAGGGTCAAGGCACTCTTAGAAGTTGGATATATATATATACATATATATATATTTCCAGGGCTGCACAGTAGCACTGTTGCCTTGCAGCGAGAAAGTCCTGAGTTTGATTCCTGGCCCAGGGTCTTTCTGCACAGAGTTCCCATGTTCTCCCTGTGCATGGTGGGTTCTCTCCGGGTACTCTGGCTTCCTCCCACAGTCCAAAGACATCACTGTTAGGTTAAATGGTCTCTAAATTCTCCTAAGGTGTGAGTATGTGTGTGTATGGTTGTTTGTCCTGTCTGTCTCTGTGTTGCCCTGCGACAGATTGGCGACCTGTCCAGGGTGACCCCGCCTCTCGCCCGGAACGTTAGGTGGAGATAGGAACCAGCACCTCCCGACCCCATTAGGGACAAGGGTGACCAGATAATGGATGGATATAGATCAATAGATAGACCATCACGAACCACATTCCATATCAGTAAGTGGCGGTAATGCTACTAACAGTTTGTTGCCAACCGCGAATAAAACCAAGAAGGAGAAGAAGAAGAAGGAGAAGAAGAAGAAGAAGAAGAAGAAGAAGAAGACCCTGCTGGTATGGAGGCCTGTTGCTGTCGTCACCGGAAATGTAATTCCCTGCTCAGTCTGGGTAGGGATGTGGCGCCAGACTACCCGGGCGAACACAAACAAATTCATGACAATAATCATTAAATAGTGTCTCTCGTCCTTTGTTTCATTGTAAATTAATAGGGAATTTCTGCTTGTTGCTCCAATCTCGGTTGAAAAGGCGTCAATCAAAGGAGACATGCCGCGCACACGACAGGTAAGAAAACTGATACAGCGCCTTGTTAAACACGGTTAGCATTAGCAGAGTTAGCATCAGAGTGCTCCGTTCTCCAAGCGGAGAGCTAGAAGGTTCCACGGTGTTTCGTGTAGTAAGTCGGTAATTTGTCACCTTGAATCAAACTTTAGCTATTCATTCAACCAGACAACGTCAAAAAAAACAAACATTTTATTTGCTTTCCCGTAGTTATGTTTAGCGTTTGTCAGCGCTTTCAACCAATAGTGCTACGGTATAGCCTCTGTGGGCGGTATAAACAGAAAACCCATATGCATAGACAGGCATCTAGATTAGTTTAATGCCGATTTTATCTTTGGACTACATACGAAGTGAACGTGTACAGACTTATTAACTGCACGCCGTTAATGTTGTGTTTTTGAAGAGTAAATCCAGGATTAGTCAGCGCAGTCCGTCACAGCAGGGCTAACGGCTAACTACCATAATAATGGGTCGCGGAGCCACCCTTGTAAACCGCTTGGTCTGGTAAATCACTGAGACGCATTTCAGGGAAATTTGAATGAATGAAACAACCGTTTAGTTTTGTGGAAATCGCCAATTAGTTGCAGCTCGAATCCGTAAACAGCCAAACAAGCAGCTGATGGTTCCTGACCAGCTCCATGGCAACACAATGCGTGACAACGATCACGTTTGTGTGTGTGTGATGAAAGGATCTCTGCAGTTGGCTAACCCAATTAGAACATAAAGGGTTTCTATGTTGGTGTCATAAACTGAGCTCTTTAAACGCTTATTCTGATCGGTCTGAATTGTATTGTAGGTATGAGTTGTATTTCTTCTGTCCTGTCCGATCTGGCATTGTTTAGACTAGAACACTACATGATAAACTATAATGTGGAAACAGTTATGATGTCATTATGGTCACTTTTTTCCTTCCTCCCTCATGTGGATTTAATAATCCCCCTCTTTCTTTCTGTCTTACCTACATGTGTCCTACCTCCCTAGTGTACTTCCTTTTTTTGTTTTTTGTGTCCTTCCTCCCTTCTGCACTTGTTCCCTTTATTGTGTTTTTCGCTCCTCTGTCCTTCCTATTTTTTGCAGCCTCTCTATCGTTGTAATGTTTGTCCTTATTTATTTGTGAACTTTGCTGTTTTGTCTTTTAAAATGGATGTAAAGAATGGCCAGTCTGGAAAGTTTGGAGCCCTGGCTTTCAATGAGGAGCTCCGTCATCAAAAAGGGAAAATGTTCATATTGATGACTCCTGCTGTTCCGATTATACAAAATTTCATTCACAGTGAGGGTTTTATGCTGTTGAGCTTAAGGCACTGCATCCGATAACTTGTCGTATTGCTCACATGTAGCTAAACCAAACCAGTAGCAAAAACACCAATCAAGCATTCAGAGCACAAATAGCAGTAGCATTAGCAAATGTAAGAATAGAGCAGGAAATAAAGTATCCAACAGGATTTCTTTGGAGGTTAATTTTCTCTGTAATTGATATAAAAATAGTTTGCGTCATCTCGTTTTAGCCTCATTTAAGCTGCTTTCTCTCGGCAGAGGCCTTTGACTGGGAGTGTGTCTGATGGAACCGAAGACTCCGACTCCTCGGCTGAACGGGAGCAGACCAACAGCTCAGAGAGCGATGGAAACATGCCCAAGAGACAGCGCCTCACTAGAGCTTCTACCCGCCTCAGCCAGAGCTCTCAGGGTGGGCTATTATCTCTAGAAGACAGAAGTCTTAAATTGGACCATTACAACCGATGCTTGACTTTGTTTCCGTCCCTCTCTCATCAGACACTCCGGATCTGAAGCGTGCTGCGGACCATGATGAATCACCACCGCTCACACCCACAGGAAACGCCCCGTCCTCTGAGTCTGAGCTGGACATTTCCAGCCCCAACGCATCTCACGATGAGAGTCAGTCCAAAGATCAGGCCAACAGGGACTCGGATAAGGACCTGTCCCATCGACCCAAACGCCGGCGCTGCCATGAGACATACAACTTCAACATGAAGTGTCCGACACCCGGCTGTAATTCTCTTGGTATGAGTTCAGCTTTGACGCACATTTTTTTACTTGGGGATCTCTTACAGTACTCTGCATCAGTATTGGAATCCTTGATAAACAGGCAAAACCTTAAAATAACGAAATCTTTTCTAGCGATTTCATAAACTCTGACTGGAATAAAGCCTTCCTTTTAATATTTGTGGCCAAAAACCCCCCCCCAAAAAAACAATTTCTTTGCACAAACTTATTTTGCTTATAGGACAACACAGAGTTTTTTCTTACATTTTAGCAGTTTGGAGCATTGAGAGACAGATTTATGACCAGTCTAGTTTGGATCATCTCTAGACCATGAAGAATCCTCTGCTGTGCTGTCTTCTGTTTAGCTACAACTAAAAAGAAGAGAACAAATACTGTAATAATTGCAGTAATTACAGTTACATTCATCACTAAAACCATTTATAGAAATTAAATAAAACGACAAAATCAACCTGGCAGAATCCATGCCATCTTAGGTTAAACTTATAATTAACTATAGTGTAATATATTCCGTTCACATCCAGGAACTTACATTGCTTGCAGTTCTCAAAAACGTGTGCTATCTGTCCTTTAAAATTTAACAAAGGTATTTAATTTTTCTTTTGTTTCTCTCTCAACATTCTGATGACCGACTTATT
The DNA here is from genome assembly GCA_903067055.1 of Poeciliopsis paucimaculata. NCBI lineage: Eukaryota > Metazoa > Chordata > Actinopteri > Cyprinodontiformes > Poeciliidae > Poeciliopsis > Poeciliopsis paucimaculata. Next base: position 10,181 of record CAEGAD010047679.1, on the reverse strand, counting down.
TCTCATATTAGACAGAAATCGCAGAACCGTTTGGTGTGTGTCTCTGCTGCTGATTCAGATGTTTTGTGTTCCGTTCGTTTCTGTACCAGCACATCCTGGTTTGATGCTAATCATCAGCCTCCGTTTCTTTGCGTAGGCCACCTCACTGGGAAACACGAGCGCCATTTTGCTATATCAGGGTGTCCTCTCTACCACAACCTCTCTGCTGACGAGTGCAAGGTGAGGTTAATGACCGACATGTCGTCTTGCGTGCAGCTTGATTAGAATTGGTAGTTTAAATGAGTAAGGCAGCACATGTGATCCCAGTGAGCTTTAAATCTTCTTCTTCTCTTGCCAGGTGAAAGCAGTCAGCCGTGAGAAACAGGAAGAGGAGATGAAGACGCAGGAGGAAGGCAATTCACGGCATGCAACTCGTCACCAGGTAGTCTGGATTATTCAGCATCGCTTAGCGTTTGTCACAAGGCGGTTGCCATGCACGCAGAAAAAGTGACGTTTGTTTTTGTTCATGGTCTCTAGACGCTGACGCCCAAACAGAGCAGGTACAAGGAGCAGGTCGCTGAGATGAGGAAGGGCAGAAACTCTGGGCTGCAGAAGGAGCAGAAAGAGAAGCACATGGTATGTTAGCGACATGCGGTCCGACCTCCTGCGTGTTTAAAGCTGGGATCACTGCTTGGTTGTAAAGCATTGTTGTGAAACCGCCGCATCACTTCCTGTTCCGTCGTCAGGAACATCGGCAGACGTACGGCAACACCAGAGAGCCTCTGCTGGAGAACATCACCAGCGACTATGACCTGGAGCTGTTCAGGAAAGCTCAGGCCCGCGCATCTGAAGACCTGGTAATGCTGTTTGCTTAAAGGGCCGGTATCATGCCAAATCCACGTTTTTGAGCTTTACATCATTTACAATGTTATTCCTTTATAAAATCATACCTGGAGTGTTGCTGTGATGCTTTCATACATGTTTGAGAAAACCTTTAATCTCCCATGGCAACCATTCAGCTGTGTAAAACTCAGGCATTTTACTTAGCCCCACATAAACCCTGCCTTCCAGATGCAGCTAGCTGCAGTTTCCAAGCTTCTGAGCTTTCGCTTCACAGATCAATCCCTTCAGACTAGCCAGAGCTTAGAGTTTGCTGAGCTCTTTATAAGAGCTACTTCTCAGAGCAACGCTGCTAAAAACGTTGTTAAAGGTTTAATAGAGGAGCCGTGCTGTGCTGACTTACTGAAGGTGGAGCTTTTAGAACGAGCACAAGCTTTTTAAAGAGACAGAGGCTCAATTTTAAGCTGTTAAATTATGAAGTCAAATTTCTCTTAAGTCATATTTAATATAGTCAGCATTTTTATAACGGAGGTAACAAGACTGTGGTAAAAATAATACCACAATCTTGGTGTATTTTAACTCAGCGATACATTCAACCCCCAGCATTCACAGTACAGCCCCAGATTATCTAACACACACATTTAACAGATGTGTTTGTTCTGGTGTATTTCGTTCTACAGGAGAAGCTGCGTATCCAGGGTCAGATCACCGAGGGCAGCAACATGATCAAAACCATCGTGTTTGGCCGCTATGAGTTAGACACCTGGTACCACTCGCCCTATCCTGAGGAGTACGCACGCCTGGGCCGCCTCTACGTCTGCGAGTTCTGCCTGAAGTACATGAAGAGCCAGACCATTCTCAGGCGACACATGGTGAGATTACCACCAACACAGAACAGAGCGTTTCTAACACAGGATGCCATAATGTTCTTGAGTTTGCCTCTAAAGCTTAGCTGAATATGCTGAACACTTTCTGTATGTGTAGAGTTTTTTTGTAATAATGCTCTGGCTTCCTGTATCCTCTGTGTTATCAGGCCAAATGTGTGTGGAAGCATCCTCCAGGAGACGAGGTCTACAGAAAGGGCTCGATATCTGTGTTTGAAGTGGATGGCAAAAAAAACAAGGTGAATAACGTAAAATTTTAATTTAACGTCTTTCTGTCTGTCCTTCTGTCATCCGTCCATTTGTCTGTCTATTTATCCATTTACTGTAGCGGGCTTTTAAAGAGACATAGCCCCAATTTCAAAGTGTTAAATTACAAAGCCAAATTTATTTTAATTTGTGCTATATATGCCTTTAAATAGTTGCTGAATAAGGTAATTCTAGTCAGGTCTGACTGAGAGGAGAGCCTCCCCGCTCTCACCGTTCCGTACATGGCTGTTGTTTATATAGTGAGGAAACTTAAGAGTGACTAAACCCTAAATAAACACTGCCATTGTTGTCATTAAGATAAAGTTATTTTAAAGTACAAAGACTAAGATGCTAAAGTATCAGCTCAGAGGAAGCAGGTTTTCCTCTAATCCTCTTCCATCCTGCAACACACTAACAGCGGGTTTGAAAAGTGTCTGCGGCGTCCATCATGTCTGCTGTGACAGCTGACCGGACACACAGCCTGTTAATGAAGTTCTGTTTGTTTGCTACACTCTTGGTGTTCTCTGTGAACGTCAGACTGGAAAAACAAGAGCTAATAATCCTCATAGAAAGCAGGCTTACTTACAAAGTTTCATTAAAATCAGCTGGTATTTACTCTGTATATTGCTCTAGTCTTCCACCACTACTCAGAACTATAAAAAGAATAAAATGAAAACGTCCATCTGCCCCTGTCTTCCTGCCTCCCAACATTCCATCCTGGTACAGTTCAACGTATGACACAAGGGAACGTGTTTCATTAACAGACAGTGTTGGTTCTGTTCTGCCCAGATTTACTGCCAGAACCTGTGTTTACTGGCCAAGCTCTTCTTGGACCACAAAACCCTTTACTATGACGTGGAACCTTTCCTCTTCTACGTGATGACAGAGGCCGACAACACGGGCTGCCACCTAGTGGGCTACTTCTCTAAGGTAAAACAAAACCACTTCCTGTAGTATTTAAATATAAGATGTATGGTCACATAAACTTAATGCTGGGCTTTTGCTTTGATTACTTTTTTTAATTCCCAGGAGAAGAATTCCTTCCTGAACTATAACGTTTCCTGTATCCTAACCATGCCGCAATACATGAGGCAGGGATTTGGCAAGATGCTAATCGATTTCAGTACGTAGATGCACCTGGGCTTTTCTTTTAGTTCTTTATTATTCATGAAACAATTGCTCCAATAGGAGACAGTGGGAGTAACCTGTGAAGCAGTTTTGTTTTGCTTGTTGCTGTGTCACCGACTGGGCCTCTGTGCTGTCCAGGTTACCTGCTGTCCAAAGTGGAGGAGAAAGTGGGCTCACCGGAGAGGCCTCTGTCCGACCTGGGCCTCATCAGCTACCGTAGCTACTGGAAGGAAGTGCTACTCAGATACATGCACAACTTTCAGGGCAAGGAGATCTCCATCAAAGGTGACGTGCTGGGCAGTTTTGGGTTCTCTCTCCATAAAGTCCTAACAGTTCGTACAGGCACATCTGAATGAATTAGAGCAGCATTGAAAACTGAGTACATTCCAGTCATTCAGGTCCAGACATGAACTACAGATTGATTCCACACAGAGATCTTTCACCAAAAAAAGGTTCTTAATTCAGAACTGTTAGCATGCTGAGAAGTATATGATATAATGTATTCTAATTTGCAACTATTAATGCAAATTCTCTCATTGACACATTTTACATAGACTCAGTTTTCACCAGTAATTACAAATAATGTTGTTGCTTTAAGATAATTTTCAACTAATATGGTGATAATAATGCCAGTTCGCTCTCTCAAAGATCAATGATCTTTAATTTCTAACATTTAACAGTGGAATTGGAAGACATTTTAAGTAACCAAAATATGACACAACAACCAAAAAGAATAAATAAAGCTGAGATGGATCCCACACACGACTGAAACCATAAATAAAATAGATATTGTAAACAAAATTGCCCTTCAGAAAAAATATTTATCATCAGAATGGAAATTATTGAGCTAATTTTTCTTTGTCCTGTGATGAATCCATGTATTTCTTATCATGACAGGATTTCACAAATCTGCCCAATCACCTTTGCGGTTTCTGTATTTCCTTTTTTTTCCTGGCTGAATTTTAACCAATCCTCTTAGCCCCCCTGTGCAGGTAAAAAAAACTTTGAGGTTCTGCCATCTTTGGGTCAGGATTGTGTGAAGTGAAGGAAGCATAGTTTATCGCAATAATGTCAGGGATCGTTTATTGTAAATAAATTTAACATGACAAGCCCGACCAGGTGAAACAAATTCTTAAATGCAAAATGTTTATAGTTTTTGGTCTAGTTACTGCTCTGAGTTTGTTGTTCTCTCAGCAGCATTAATTTAAGTCTGTATACTCCAGTTAATGATCAATTAATAAATTAGTTGGCAACTATTTAATTAGTCTATTATTTTAATCTGATTAATCGGTTCAGCCCTAATCTAATTGTTTTTGGGGGTTTTTTCTTAAACGGCTGAGCTTTGGGTTCTTTTTCAGCAGGAAGCCATAATTATCATGTTATAGAAATAGAACTAAAAGCTTAAGATGGTGTTTGATTATGAATGGAGGTACAAGGTTTCCCTCAGAAAAGTTGCTAAGTCCGGTGGGTGGGGTGCTATGGCAGTCGTTCATCCAGCCCGTCAGGTTTTTGAGTTAAAACATGTTTTAATGTTGAAATTTGAAAATATCACTTGATGATTATGTATTGTTGAAAGACTTGGAAGATTAAGTAGAAAGTCATAAAAAATCCAAACATTTTAACAAGACTTGAATAAATAAGCAATGCTTAGCCTGGCGGGGCACAAGTAAAGTCTGGTGGCCCGCCAGACTTATAATATACTGGGGGAAACCCTGGATGGATACAAGTCTCTAAATTAAATCATTGATGTAAGCTTGTATTGTGTGTTCAGAAATCAGTCAGGAAACGGCAGTGAATCCGGTGGATATTGTGAGCACCCTGCAGTCCCTCCAGATGCTCAAGTATTGGAAGGGGAAGCACTTAGTACTGAAACGACAGGTGAGATCAACTCGTTTCCACCGAGTGGAAAGTTACGATCGGATTCTGTTTCATAAATGTGTTTCCACCTGTTTGAGCGCCGCCTCCATTTCCTCCCAGGACCTGATCGATGAGTGGAAAGCAAAGGAGATCAAACGAGGTAACAGCAACAAAACCATCGACCCGAGCTCGCTAAAATGGACGCCTCCCAAAGGGACATAAAGCACAACAACCTCAGGCTACTGAACCTTCACTACCAGCCTCCAAAACCACAAGTAGCCTAAGACCTTTGACTCGTCAGTGAAGATCAGTGTTACTTTTCTTTTACTCGTGTATCCAGATCATTTCTCTGCATCTCTTTTATGTCCGTTTCTATTCTCAGCATCATGAGTTGAAGCATTTGCAGCTAGAGGAAGAGTTTTTGTGTTTTTAAAGGGCCTTCGTCTCACTTTGTTGTGAATGTTAGATGAGTTGACCTAGTCTGGTGGAGAGACACGAATAGTTCCGCTTTGCTCACAGATCAATTGAATACATAAAGACATTCGGCAGCATTTCCATATTTCTTTTTTTTTTTTTTATTACTATTTCTTTCAAATAATGTGCATCATGAAGATGGTAGTTATTCCTGTTTGGCACGATTGGGGAAAAAAAAGAAAAGCAGGGTGAAATTTTTTTACAAAAAAATATTTTTTATAGTCTTTGGTTGATGTAAACGTTGTATAGATGTTTTTCTTTTTCCCCCTTGTGTCTGATTAGTACAAGAAGTGTATCCATTCCTTTAGGGAACCTGTGAAATAAATGAAAAAAAATATATTTGATTTTTAATTTGCTTAGAGAGGAAAAAAATATGATATTGAAAGTAAGCCAAGCTCAGGTTTTTTGTACTGCTGCGGTCATACCCTGCTGGGACGGTCCCTGAGGATGCCGGGTCTCTGGTTGCTGCAGAAGGATTCACTCCGCTCACAGACTCTGAAACAAACAGAATGCATCTGAATGGGACCACATGCGCTTGGTGATCCGCATTGCTTCTACGTGTTCATCCGTTTTTTAAAAGCGTCTCTACCAATAAAGCTGCCTTGATATTTTCACCTTTCGCCTCACTTGTGTTTTCAACAGTTGCTCACCTTCATTGGAAACTCTTTGCCCCATCAGATCCACAAATGCAACCCCCTTGTTTCCTACAAATAATAATAATTTAAAAAAATCAGAATTTTTTTTTTTTTTTTTAAAAAGCAATTTTTTAAAGAAATCACTTAAAAATAATAGTCACTTAAAATTACACAAACCCCCCCAAAAATAAAAAAAATTAAATTGAGGAAAAACGATAATTTAAAAAAGTTAGATAAAAAGGAGAGCTCAATTTACTCACGCCTCTTCACTTGAAACAGTTTCTTCGTCACTGTGAAGAAATCAAACCAGATCATCTGAATGATGCTGCAGGATGTGATTTGTTGAAGTGTTCAGATGCTACCTGCTCTTTTTCCCATCAGGCCGTAGAAGCGAAGAGCTTTGGATCTTTTCATCAGGCTGTCCACAGGGTTGCTGTCCACAGCAGGTTCATACTACCGGGAAAATCAGGCATTGGCTTAAACTTAATGACACAAGAATCTTTAAAATAACTGAAATAAACCTGTCGTTCTGACCTGCCAGTGTCTGGACAGCCTTCTCTCGTCTTCGGCGCCACTTGTCGATCCTTTGAAAGTTTGCACCAGCACGCAAAAAGTCACGACAACGAGCTGGATCTTCCAGTTCTCCATGTTTTGGTCAGGGAGAAAATGATTCCGCTCAGGTTCTCAGTGATGTTTTAAATAAAACGCAGCGATGTCTGATGAACCACTCTTCTGCTCCAGGCTGTATTTATGTCCTTAAACGCCCCTCGCTCTGCAACCCCTCCCCTTTAATCGTAATTATCCACGCATCACATTTTAGATGTGTAATGTTTCATAAATGTCACATTGATTCAGTTGTATAAGGTCTGGATTTTCTTCATTCAGTCCTTACAGTTAGTAAAGGTGAAAATCTTTAATATGTTATATGATAGGTTATTTTATTCTGCTTTATACAGTGTCATTTAAAGCTTTATAAACGGCAGGAAAAAAAAATCATCTCCAAACTCAAATATTTACTTTTTAAGCTCATTTCCTGTTTTATTAGACATCTGTAACTGCCTGATGTTAAATGTCCAGTGTTCATTGTTCCTTTAATCTCATGGAGACAGGCAGACGCCCGGCTTTGCTGTTTATATAATTTATCTTTACAGATTTTATTGTTCCATCGACTGACTTGGTCAACTGATGTCTGATCTGACGTGCTGTTCTAGTGTCGTGATCAAATACAAGTCAGTTTATTTGAATGGCACATTTCAGCAATGAGGCAGCTCAAAGTTTGTTTTTTTTTACACCATTTGTTTTTTAAAAATAATTTTTATCTGACTTTGTTTTACCAGGATCAAAACCTATTAAGATTAAAACTTTTCTTTTTCAAGGTAGTCCTGGCCAAGAGGCAACAACAAATCCAACATAAAAAAACATGACGATTAAAGCTACAGTGTGTAACTTTAATGAAGAAAATTTCTGGAGACAGATGATCTATGAAAAAAAATCAAGCTGAGGAAATGCACCTCTCCAACCAAAACAAACCAATCAGAGCCAGGGGCAAGGTTTTAGCGCTGTCAATCAACCGTATGCAAACACTTAAATGTGCTAATGGTAGAGATACAACTTACCTTTACAGGAAAACTGTTTATCTGCTGTCAGCGGTGGCCATGCTAACTAGCATTGGCATTCACAACAGGCTCTCCTGACAGGGAGAAGCTGTAGCATAACAGAGAGCAAGGGGATGAGTGAACAGCATGCACACGGGCATGATTGACAGCCCTCTGCAACTTCCCAACTCAACCAAACTAGCCAGTAGAAATTAGCAAACACTTTGTGGAACTGAGCACCAGCCGAGCTCGTTAGAAGAGCTACTTCTCAGAGCAACAGTAAAAATGTTGTTAAATGGTTAATAGAGGAGCCATGTTGTGATGGTGGAGTTTCAGAAAAAGCAGGAATTTTTAAAGAGACAGATGCCCAATGTTAAGGTGTTGAATTACCAAGTCAAATTTCTTTTAGGCCATATTTGGTATATATACAATTTTTATAACAACCAAAGGTAACATAGTAACTTGATTTTGCTGTAAAATGGCACTATGTGTCTAGAAGATGCATAATACTGTTGCTTTAAGGAAGTCTTCTTTTATTACTGCAGCTACAGAAATTTCTAGAGCGGTAATTACGTGACGATGTGTGTGCTGTGAGGACACCCACTTGAAACAAAGCTGACCACAGACATCAAATGCTTTGATCCCCACACAGGTGCTTCCACAAACAAGAAAAGCCTGCAGCAATTACGCCTGAAAGGCAATTACACCTGAACAGCCCTTGTGTGCGAGTGTGAGCGCGTGTGTGCGTATGTGTGGCCTTGACATGGAGAGGTGAATCAAAAGAAATCCCATTCGCAGGATCTGCATATGAAATGGCTGAATCACAAAAGAGGCCCTGTAATGGCAGGATGCTGCAATTCAATGTGATGCAGCGAGAGGAGGTAGCGGGGGGCCATGTCCCCCGATTCTGATTCTCCTCACAGAGCTGAGGCTCAACTTAACCTGAGGTTTCCTTTCCTTCCAGATCCATTTATGGAGGCAAAGGAAGTAAAGGGAATAGATGTCTGTCCTTCATGTTGGACATTCCTGACAGGTTGAGATTCAGTTTTAACCTGGTTTTTATATCCTCCTGGGGATCTGCCTACATTGTGGCGTTGTGGGGACCGTTGCTTTTTGAGGGGACATTTATTGGTCCCCACGTGGAGAAACGCTGTTTTTGGGTTAGGAGTTAGGCATGTGATGGGTGGGGATAGGGTTAGGGCTAGGTTGTAGAAGATTAATGTAAGTCATGTTCATATTCTTATTGAATGTACATCAGTCTCTACCATGACTGCTTCTCCTTTTTGAAATAAATCCCTCTTGATCTAATGGTTAGCTTTGAACCCTTCAGCCATCTGTTTCTCCTTTTAATTAGAAATGCCGTTCCACTACTATATATCTCTTCTCTCCTTTTCCTCTGACATGCAGACAGTGAGTCAGCTCTGTAGGCTTTTCTCATATTGCAGCTACAACACAGCCCATAGTCTACTGTGTTTTGCTGATCATCACCAGAAAAGGAAATTGTACATGACAGATGAAAATATGAAACATCTGTGCATGGTCTTTCTCAGGCTGGAACTAATAGGAACCAGTGTATTTTCTGTCGTTTACAGCTTTACATCAGCAAGTTTGTGTGACATCAAAAGGCCACCATGTTCTCTGTTTACCAGGGCTTCTCTGAAACCGACCGGCCCAGTTTTCAGACAGCGAAGTTGGACTTTTTTTACAGGTGACCACAATGTGGCAGAAGAATCCAATGTTGGAGCTAATGTGGTATAGTCACCTGTTTTGATAAAGTTCAGTCTTTCTGGGTGGCTTTAATCTCTGGACAGTTCTGATCCATTTCATTGTTTGAAATCCTTGTGGTTCTAGCCATTCTTCAGTGTCTCTGACTGAATCTTTCTAAACTTGCCAAGATCAATTATATGAATCACATTACAAAAAATATTCTGTTGGAATTGTAGTTGCAACAGATCTACAATTCAGGTGAATTCAAATAAATTTTACTCGGTTCAGTTTATCCCAAAGGGAAATTAAATGTTGTAACTCATATCATCCAGGAATCTTTAAAGACTAGTAGTAGAAAGTGATGCTGTGGGCAGGAACAATCTCCAATAGCAGTCAGTCTTGTAACAAATCAAAAAAAATCCTCTGACTAAAGACTGTTTATGTATGACAGTTTTATGTCTTTGATGACATCCTAAAAGCTCAAGTGGCAGCAGAGACGAGATTCCACAGCAGCCTGACTTGGGTGACGCCACCAGCTGTTAGCAAGCTCTGCTAATCTGCCTTGTTTGCTTTTGCTTCTCTTCTTTAATTCTCTGTCTGGCCATATGGTTAGAAAGCCAAGCAGACATCTCAGCCAGATCTAGAGAAACTCATCCATGTGTTTATCTTTAGTCGCATTGATTACTGCAACAGCATCTTCACAGGCCTGTCTAACAAATCAATCAAACAGCTGCAGCTGATCCAGAAGCTGCTGCTTGTGTTCTCACTAAAACCAGGAAGATGGAGCACATAACACCAGTTTTAAAGTCCCTCCACTGGCTCCCTGTAGCTCAAAG
>CAEGAD010047677.1:0-49540 GCA_903067055.1 Poeciliopsis paucimaculata | reverse complement strand
CCCCAGATAATCCTTGTTGGACATCTTGTATTTTTTTAGTTCTTTTATTTTTTATTAAATCAATTTGCAGACGCCATTTTTTTTTTCTTTTTAAGTGTTTAGGATTCGACCAACATCTCTGTCTTCAAAGACCCAGCAGTATTTGTGTTTCACTCTCTTTCTTAGACATGATTGATGTGATAAAGAATGAGACGCATCAGGAACTAATTATCAAATCAGCGTTTCCCGCCTCACGAGCACGGCTCCTTTTGGCACGAGCCTCCTATGCTCATTGCCATGGTGATGCTGGCGCGGCCCAGGCCTGCCGCTTCCTATGGCATTTCTGGTAATTGAAATCAGATGCTCCCCTGAGTTGAAACCTGTGCCGGGAGTAACCTGGAAGCATTTATTTTACGGAGAAGATGTTTAGTTAAGCCACGCTGCGCTCTGTAAATGAGGCTCTGGTGATAAATACAATCGGTGAAAGCAATGGAGGATGGTTCCTTCTTCCTTCCCCCGGTTCAGGTTACAGATTAGCAGACTTCCTGTAGCCGTCCAATCGGCCTCACAAAGCCGGCATCTCTACACAGGTCCAGCAGCTGGAGGTGATGCTAACTCTTCCAAAGTCCACCGGTGGTCTAATCCAAACACTTAAAATCTACTCAGAACTTCATAACTAATCTAAACAATAGATTATTTAAAGTGCCATGACGAACCACCTCCAAACTCAGCAGGATGGTTGCATGTCTCAGTCAACGCTTGCAGCAACCATAGAATATTGTAATAATTACTTTATCCATTACAGATATAAAAAAAGTAAATTTCTACCAAAAAACTTTGAAAATTTCTGGGGGAAAAAACTTTGAAACTTTTAGGTTTGGAAAGTCAAAGATTTGCTAGAAAACACTGAGAAAGTTTTAGATTAATCTCAGAATAAATAAAAAAAGTGACATTTTTAATTATTTTTTTTTATTTGAAAAGTTAAATGTTTTCAACTTTTGGAACTCCAGAAAATGTCAAAAGTCACAAGACCACAGTCTTAGATATCTGAAATATCTAAGACTGTGATATTTCATGTTTGATCTTGCAATTTTTTTTTTTATTTTAAAATAATTCTGAGATATTTTCCCCTCAGCTGCATTTCCTCCCCTGCGACTCCCCAACTCGGCTCCTTCAGACTAGCCAGCAACAATTAGCAAACACAATAGCTTGAGATTTAGAAGCTAAATCTCAGTTCAGTGCTGGTAAAGCCATTGCTAAAGGGTTAATAGAGGAGCACTGTCATGATGACTGCCTGAGGGTGGAGCTTCAGATAGAGCAGGAGTTTTTAAAGGGACAGAGGCCCAATTTGAGGGTGTTAAATTATAAAGCAAAATTTCTTTTAAATCATTCATTTGAAATTTGATGTATATAGGGTTTTAACTACTGAAGGTAACTTAGTTACTTGATTGTGGTATAAAGTGGCACAATGTGCCCAGAAAACATTTTAAGCCACAAACAAACCAATTTTGACTAAACAGATTCATGTGTTTTTGTTTGGCTAAACAAATAGCATTGTTATTCAAATCTTGGTCCACTGCTTATTGTAAATCTCAGACTGCAGTGCATTGATGTAAAATATAAATTTTAGTGCGTGTCCCCCCACCCCTCCAGACACGCCCCCAGCAGGAGAGCTACTCTGAACCCAAACTCCGTCCTAAATGCTGACAGTGGTAAATAAACTTAGCATCCGTCGCTTCTCTTTGCATCTTCTGCTGCCATTTCCTGCCCCACCTTCCTCCAGGTTGATCCCCAGCCCCGTTCACCTCTCCCTGACTCGACTCGACTGCCGCCCCTCGCTCCGAGCCGCAGGGATCAGCAGAGCCGCAGGATATTGCAGCCGGCATCAAACTGAACACGATAGGTCCTGCTTAAATAATCCCATCACTGAGTCTATTTGAAGTGACAGTTTAAACACTTGCACTCAAAGCTCGGCCGATCCAGGGAGGAGGTGTTGGAGGAGGCTGGGTGGGCCGTGCGTCGGCTGACCTACAGGGTTTTTCTTTGTGATTAGAAACCCGTTTAGCTCTGATTGCTGCGGGTCATTGCAGGTGAGTTGGAAGGAAGTAATTTTCCTTCTGGAGCTTGTTGCCAGATTAGGTAACAGCCTGATCTCTGACTCTGACCGGAGAACCTAAACAAAACCGGGACTGAAGAAAGGAGTTGGGTCATTTTCAAAGACTGAAACAATTGATCACGCTGAATATTTTTATTGACGTTAGAAGCCATTTCTAAAGTCAGAGAAGAGACATTGTAATGCAAGTAAAAAAACGAAAGTTTTATAGTTTGGGAGGTGACCTTTAAGCTTCCTTGAACAGGTTAGGCTAGGTCTATGGGCTATAAACATGTTCATTGCATGTTTTGCACAAAATCATCGTTAGATAATGAGATTTCAATCTGCTCAGTTCTGACTATGTTGGTCTCCTTTCAGAATGAAATGCGTTAGGAAGTCTCTTCACTTTAAATCCAACTAATCTGCTGCCGGCCACGCCGCCAAACTCAACGCTCATAAAAATGGCTTCAAACAGATTCACAATTATACAACCGTATCTGTAAAAAGTATTAAATAAGTAGAGCCTCCTCCAAAACACTTGTTATTTCCAGCAGCCATTGTACGACGTGTACGGCAGTAAAACCAGCTTACCAAATGAGCTGGAATTCCACTTTAGTTGCTAGGTAACGGGTGGAGTTCCACTGGGGTTGCTAGGTAACAGGCTGCTAAAGTGGAATCTAACATTTGATCAAAAGCCCAAATTTGGAAAATGTTATTTAAAATTGAAACCAGATATTTCTATTCTATTCTATTTATTTATGAGCAGTCATCAGGCAACTTCTGAGACAAAGGGGAGTTGAATACTTTTGTACGCCACACTTTTCAGTTTTTTATTTGTAAAAAAAAAATGAATTGTTTTTTTTAACAAATGTGTTGATCTATTGCATTAAAGCCCTTAAATGTATTTTTGTTTGTGACAAAATATGTAAAAGTTCAAATTCCAAGAGGAACTTTTTCTTTCACCTGCAAACAAAAACTAAAATCATAGAAAGGAAGAAGTGTATTTTATCATGTTTTTGTTTTTTATTTGCTTTTCAGAAGCCAAACATGGATGCATTTTTCTGCCTCTCACTGCTGTAATGTGACTACATGGCAGCAGCCACATGTGTGCTGTGTTGAAGCTGATCCAACCCGCTTATATGAACCAATGCCAAAACACGCTTCCTGTAAATTAGAGTGGTTTTTTTCGGGCATTTTGTACCTTTGATCTAAGAAGAAAGTTCCTTTTCTGTGGAATTTAATGTTCTGTAATTTATTTTCCACTGATCACAATAAGCTGTTGTGGCATGTAGCCACTGAGGAGGCTGATGTGTTGTTGTAGTTTGCAGAGAACAAAAGCATGCTCAATTCCCCAGGTGGATGCAGAGAAATAAAATAAACATTGCTGAATATTTCCTGTAGCCACAACTGATAAAAGTGTTTGCAAAATGTCCACAAAAGTCAAAGCACATTAATGAAACAAGATTTTGGATTTCTGTATGCTCTTCAGACATCTGGGTCTCTGGGTTGCATTTATTTTGTTGTGCTAAAGCAAATTAGTTTTGGGAAACATTAGACCTCTTGGTGCATTTTCACCTGGTGGAGGGAAACCTTCAGCTCCCACTTCGCCCTCCTGTGGCGGGGCGGATCAGCTGCTTCCTGTCTGCATAGAGAGACACATGCTGTAATCCGCTTGATAAATATCAAGCAGAATTCAGCAATCAGCTGAAAGCAATTTGCATGTCTGTGCTCGAGCCAGCGGCTCGTGATTTTCTCCCCTGTCATCTATCATGGACCACACGCCTGGGCCAAAACACACAATACTCCCAAATTGCTGTCATATGGAGTGCAAGCCCAGAAAAAAAAGCCCTTCATTTTTCCTTGTCTATACTTCAAATAAACTTGCATTTGTTGAATATTTTGAGAGAGATTTTTTTTTCTTTCAGTGAAACTTTTCAGAGAGAGCGATGGGGTAATATGCCATTTCCTTTGTTTGTTGAAAGCTTGGCTGCAGGACTGTAATCTAGACGGGTTTGATCTCGGTGGATGCAGCCTGTTGAACGTTGGACACTGCTGGATGTCGAGTCTGGAGACATCAAATTCATCTCCAACAATCAAACATTTACAGACTCAGTTCTCTTTGTTTAAGCCACATATCCCTGTTTCCGTTGTTTTTACTCCTGGAAAATCCTGAATTCCTTCTACGCACAGCATGTGGTTTTAAACTAACATCTTAAATACATCATGTATTGATTGTATTTTTATTTGTAATGAATAGAAAGTTTGATGGTTTTTCAAGATACATCTTTGAACTGTAACAGGGGGATCAGCTTTTGGTTGAATTACAAAAGAATTCAGATTTAGCTCTTTGACTTTAAATGTGACCTATTATGCTTCCTTGTTTCCATGTTAGGATTGGTCTATACAAAACATGTTGATTACATTTTAACACAAACTTCCTCTTAGATAATGAGATTTTAGTCTGGACAGTTCTGCCTATTTGGATCTCCTTTCAGACTGAGCAATTTTAAGGCCTCTTGTCATGTTAAATCCAAATAAACTGCTGCTAGCCACACCCCACAACTCAACGTGAAAATGGCTGCAAACAAGTGCGCAATTTTACAGCTGTACATCTTTGAAAAGCAGAAGTGGAGCCTCCTGTGCAACCAACAAGAATATAGCAAGTGATTTTTGGATGGAAAGTCATCAACAAAACACTTTTATTTTCCAGCAGCCATTGTACAGAGGTAAAACCAGCTGGCTAAATGTCTCGGGTTGCTAGGTGATGGGCTAGGCTGGGGTTGCTAGGTAACAACAAAGTGGCCCTGAAATGTGGCTTACAATTCAGGAAGTTTTTGAAACTGCTCCTTTTCCAGACACCAAAAAACATTAAGATTTTTCCAAGAAACAGCTGGGTGGGGGTTTTTAAATGCTGGAGCTGTTTGTAGAAACAATTCAGACCCAAATGGAATTTTAAAAAAACATCCTTTTACACAATAGATTATCTTTAACCATAAATATGTTGTTTCCTTCAGACAACATATTTGTCAGTAAAACAATTCACAAAGTAGCCAGACATTTCTGTTGAAAAGTTAATCCACATCAGCATATGTTGTTAAAGGTTAAAGTTTAAACATCTAATGTTTGAATCCCTGAAAAAGACAGCAGCGGCATGTTCCTTCAGCCAACATGTCAGAAAATCATCCATCCTTCTGTAAACTCTGTTTCTGAGGCGAGAGCATTGACATAAACCAGGAATGAAACTCAAGCTCATTTCTTAGTGTATAAAGCTATCTGTAAATATAAGAAACGCAAAACCCAAAAAAAAAATTCTGGCCTAGCTTTGCTGTCTGTAGGTGACTTTTGTTTTTGCAGCAACATGGCAGTGACAGCAAAAAGACAAAGCATAGAAAATAAGGCTCATATTTGTTGCGTCCACCTCTGGTCTCTATTTTTCAGAGGCTTCTTTTTTGCCAAAAAACCTAATTTTGACGAATGGATCACTACCAGGCTTCTGCATAACTATTCATTAAACTAATGCAATTATTTGAATTAATAAAGCTGAATTTGTCTGGAGCAAAACTTCTAGTACTAACATCTCCTGTTAGTACTGGTGTTAGAAAAAGACATGCAAAAGAACAGCAGTGGTGGATTTTCCTTTTTGATGTCATTAAGATGGAAGATTGTTTTAATGTTTTCAAAGTATTCATTTCCAAACAAAGACGCTATAAGACAAGAAAGATGTGGTTTCCTGTAATAACCGAGCCTTTAGTGGTTTTTGATGTCCTGCAGCCGGTTTGTAAAATATTTAATGTTTGAATCCTGGAAAAAGACTTTCAGAAATTGTTAGAATAATTCTTGGTCTTGTCATCATAACAACTCTGAAACCACATAAAACTTTGTTTGAACTGTAACAAATCTTTGAGTTATAAATTCTCCAACGCAGAAGAGTCAAGTTTCATTGTTTCTCAGGACTTTCTGGTCCTTATGAAACCAGATGGATGGATGGATGGATGGATGGATGGACGGACGGACGGACAGAGGGACGGACGGATGGACGGATGGACGGATGGATGGATGGATGGATGGATGGATGGATGGATGGATGGACGGACGGACAGAGGGAGGGACGGATGGATGGATGGATCTTAGAATCTTAGATGTAAAACTGACCTAAACATTTCAAACTGATTTTAAAAACTGCAGATCTGGTTTCGGGTTTTACTGGGAATTCTGGGATTTGTTCCTTCTCCTGGACTTTCAGTTGGACTTTCACTCAGTTTGTGTAAAGCTGTTACACAAGCATTGTTACTGGACTTGGACAAAAGGTCCCCACCTTCGGACTCTGGGCTTCCCTGTCCTCAGAGCTGTAAAGACTTTGTCCGCATGTGAACCCGCACCTTGGCTCCGCTCCGACGACATTCATTGTTTACATAACGGCGCTCAATCTGTCCTCTGGGACTCATTCTACAGATACACTTATTCAGTAGGTTTGTGTTTGTGTTGGCAGTTCGTTGGTCACTTATTGTTTGTCCGGTTGAAGCTGCTTCTGGTGAACCACCTGCAGATTTTATCGTAGCAGAGATAGCTAAAGCAGCTAGCTAGCTAAGAGCAGGAAACGGAAAGTAATCTTGTTTATTTGCTTAGATTCGTTATTAGCCTACAAATTTCAAGTGTATCATGTTCTGTTGTGTTTTTCTTAAAGCTAAACAGTTTTTCTACTGATGTTTATTAACCCCATTCAACTAAAGTGCACAAAAAGTACATAAGATGTTACATAATGTTAGTAAATAACATAGAATTATAAAGTATTGAAGATAATATAGTTAAAGAAAGTATGCATATTTACGATCGACTTTGGCTTGCTTCTTAAACGATGTTATTTTACAATATTGAGAGTCAGAATTCAAACTTAAACATGTTTAAGTTTCTGCAGCTTCAGCAGCAAAAAAAAAAAAAAACACACTTTCGGTTTTATCACGTCGAAATGAAAGCACATATTAAAAAAAGAGAACAGAGACAAATACAGCTACCATTTGTTTGGTTATGTTTGCATTTCCTGCAGTATTTTGACTTCTTGATTGTAATTGGCTCTTTTTCATCCAATACTCTGATTGGACTTCACTCAGTACAATTTCTGAAACTGGGTAAACTGGACAAATCACAAAAAAGACTTTGTGACAAATAGTACGGTCAAAGAAGTCACCTAAACCCAAACCATAGTAAAAAAAAAAACAAAAAAAACAATTTCCTATCCATAAATGATTCATCTTATACTTTAAAACTTGAAATGAAGAAATATCTACCTCTGATTGGCTGCCAATCACTTCATACACTTTCAAACTCAATTAAAATCAAAGATACTTCATGACTCCCAATGGGAAATTAAATAAAATTCAGTTGTGAATGTAGTTGTTAGCCGTGTGCTTTGTATGTAAAAGACACCTGAAATTTCACATCTTCTTGGCTCTGTTGGCACTCCATACAAATGCAATATAGTGGAGCTTTAGCAACTGACTGAACACCACAAGTTATTGTTTACATAAAGATATGCGCTCACATAAATTTCACTGAACTCTTAAATTGGTGGCACAAAGAAATTAAGTTTTAGAGCAAAACTGTATTAAAAAATGGCTAGATTTAGATAACCTCATCTTTAAAAAATTTGCTTTTTAAGAATCATTTGAGCAACCAACTTTTTCATTGCACTACTTTAGCAAATAACATGCTTCGTAACATTTTTGTGGGTTGAAGAGGTCCTCAAATATCGTTCAATGGCTCCACTCTACACCAGTGAGAAAATGGTCAAAACCAGTCAACAATAGTCCAAATAGTCCAAACTGGTGCGTTGGTAATGTCACTAAAGTGCGGTGGTAATGGATGTGAAATAACCATGTTCCCCTGTCTGAGTCCTCCTTCATCAGGACCAGTTCACTTCTGCTGTCAGGTAATTACAGCCGAAGCACAAAGAGGCTGAAGAGCATCGCAGGAACAATTCAAGCAGAGCGAGACGATGACGTTACAAAATGCTGGTCAATAACCATTAACGTCTCATCGGAGGACATTTTTTCTGTACGATCGTCAAACGTATCTCTAATAAAGTCTGAAAAAAACTGGGAAATATTTCAAAAAGGCCACAACTTTATGGGTGATTTTACAACAGCTTATAATCTGATATTCCTGTGATGTCAAGAGAAAAAGAACTACAGTAATAAAATTAAAGTATTGATAAAATTCAACAGTGACTGAAGAGTAGCAAAATGTAAAGCAGTAAATGAAAGAGTAATGTTTTTAGTTAAGATTCAAGGGTTACAAAACTATAATATATCAAAGAGACCCATTCATCAGTTTAATTATTCAATCAATCAATCAAATTTTATGATTTGATTGATTGATTGAATTATGTTTGTGTGCTTTACATCACACAAACATAAAAACACAAAGTCATGTAACATAGAATAAACAATCAAAACATTAATTTAGACTGACGTCAGATTTATAACTTATTATCCATTTATCTAAATGTTTTACTTTGTGCAGCTCCTAATCTTTGCAAGAATTTTTTTAATTGATTAAGTTTCAAATCCAACTCTAAACAGGTGGGTTTAGAGCAATAATAATGCTCTAAACCCAATAATAATGCACAATTATTGTGCATAGACAACAGATATTACTGACTAACAAAAAGCAAAAAAGGGGGCTGTTGATCTACAAAATAAATAAGATAAGACAACAAATAACAGCAACAAAAATGAAACTGTATGATGAATGAAAATTAGACCAATCAAGTCGAAAACGTAATAAATATTATCATAAAGATCTATTCTATAATGATCTGAATAAATTAAAGAAACACATAAACAAGTACTGATATTTTCAGATGTTAGTACTTTTACTGCAGATGCATATTTATAATCAGGCATTCATTAAAACTAATGTCATTTTATTGCTTTTTACGCAATAAAATGTTTATTTACTTATTTTAAAAAGGAGTTTAATTGTTTATTTGCATATTTTGATGTATTCCTAATACTGTGTAAAATAAGCGTAGCTGGTTAAATGAAAAGACTGCAAAATGTACCAATACTTTATCTGAATCATCGACAAAATGATTGATAGAATAATAGATTTTTTTTAATAGATTTTAATCAAATTGATTAAAAGTGTATTGAGAAAA
Organism: Poeciliopsis paucimaculata; assembly: GCA_903067055.1. Classification (NCBI taxonomy): domain Eukaryota; kingdom Metazoa; phylum Chordata; class Actinopteri; order Cyprinodontiformes; family Poeciliidae; genus Poeciliopsis; species Poeciliopsis paucimaculata. The sequence goes on along the minus strand of CAEGAD010047677.1, from coordinate 40,313 downwards.
CATTTAAAGAGGCAGTATTATGTAAAACTCACCCTTTTTAGCCTTACGTCTTGTTATAATGATGTAAAAACATCTTGGTTGACCAAGCCCAGCCTTCGAGACGCAGCTCCTCCTCAGTGCTGACGCTTCCAAACCACCGAGCTTCTGCTTTGAGGCGCTCGTTCTCCGTGATTCCACCATTCAGCTCCTTCAGACTAGCCAGCAGAAATTAGCAAACACCTGGTCAAGCTGTAACATTACGAGCTACTTCTCAGTAAAACGCTGGTGAAAACGTTTTTAAAGTGTTAATAAGGAGCAATGTGGTGATGACTTTCTGAAGGCGAAGTTTCAGAAAGAGCAGAAGTTTTTAAAGAGACAGAGACCCAATTTCAAGGCATTAAATTACAAAGTCCAATTTCTTGTAAGTCACATGTGATATATACATCATAGTTACTTTATTGTGCTATAAAATGGCGCTACCTACCTGGAAAATACTTAATATTGCCTCTTTAAAGAGAGCTGGACAATCAGTCCTCATTTAGCTCCTACACTAAGGAAAGTTAATTAGCTTCTTGTGTTTAGAAACACATTTTGTGTTACCGGTCTGATGTGTGTTTCCCAGTAAAAGAGGAGGCGCAGCATCACATCCTGCCTCTGCTAACTGGATATAAACTCTGAGTCCAGGCAGGAGATCAGATCAGGTCACAGTGCGTTGCTCCAGTCCCGCAAACTTCCTCTGCGTGGATCAACGTTGGACTTTCTCTTCACCAACCCACGGATTTATCTGGACACTTTTTATTCCTTCTGGAGAAACTATTTCACAGCCCTGAATGATGTTTTCGCCGCATTTCGGAGCTCCTCTGTCTCTGAAGTTTCTGCAGACCATCTCATCTCGTTTCGTTGCCTCCAGTGTTTACATCCAAGCCGGTAATTAACATAATCTTGCATTCCTGTTAATTTCAAGAAGTGAAGGACAACACGGGGTCCAGATTGCCCCCAAACGCAGATTTTTTGGCACTTTATGAATGCAGCTGTAATCACTGAGGGGAGCCTGGAGTGCCTAAATGGGTCCATCACGAGAAAAGAGACAATCAGGCTCCTTTATGTCTCGAGATCAGCAGCAGTTTCTGCGCATTGTCTGTTATGAATAGAGCGATCTCCAATTGAGCCTCTTCACTTTGGAGATTTTTCGATTTTCGATTATACAGCTATTGAAATTAGGACGCGCCGCGCCTCCCCCCCTTCCTCAGCTTGGTGGCGCGGCTGCCTCCCCCTGATTGACAGATGAAATTGACACTCGGGTTGCCTCTTACCAAGCGCTGCGTTTCAATCCGCCTCTAATTGCAGATATAGCACCATCCTTTCTTTTCACCGCATGTGATTGCAACACGCAACCTTCCGTTGAGCACAAGAGGAATGATCGATCATATGTAGTGTGTGTGTGTGTTGTTTTTATGTCTAATTGCATCGAAATTTCTTTTGTTGCCAGGGTTTAAATGCAGGAGAAACTGTAAGACGTTGTTTCGGAGCGGGTGTAGCGCAGGTTGGAGCAGAGATGCGTAATGCGCAGAGAAAACTGGGTCTCCACTCCGAATAGGAAGCGACCAAGACCCGAAAATGGTGAGTCACAAACACAATAAGTTATTTTAAGCCATTTTATTTACAGGAGCGTCGTAAGAGATGTAGTGAAATTGCTCAACGCTTTGCAAAAAAACGACAACTAAACGCTAAAATAAGAATTGTTTTTCCTTTACCTCAATGCGTGCTAATGGGATTATAATGATGGAAATGGATAAATTAATTTAAAATAAACTAATCATATCTAAAGAAAAAACCCTGAATGAATCCATATCTATAAGTAATTTGTTTTTTGTTCGTATACTTTACTTACTGCAGAAGCAGTAAATAGCGTTACACGTTTTCTCTGCTATATCATCAATGCATCATGTCGCTTTTAATTTAAAAAATATACATTTTGATTAAACATCAGTTGGTTTAATTTCTAACAGTGTTAATGGACGGAAAACTAATGAAACAAATTCCTTTCTTAAGTTACATTGAATTTTTTAACTGCTTGTTATTCTTTTATTCAAAACATTTTCTTGTGAATGTTTTCTGCAGCAGACAGTCATACACAGCAGTTTTATGTGAGCTTAAAAATTAATAGTTTTCTTCTACAGTTAAACCATTTCTCTGTTATTTGAGCCATAGTTCACACACTGTGCGCTTAAGCTGAATTTTGCCTCAAAAATTACACAAATTAAATTTGAACGAGCTTTTGAACAAAACGCTCCGGTTCTTAATTTTTAAATTATGTTGCATTTCTTACATTTTAATCATCGCTAAGTAGGCATCAGGTTTTGTTAAATAAGGAAAAAACACTTGAAATAATGCAAATCCCAACAGAAAAACTAAATCGATTTTTATATATTTTTACGGGGGAAATAATTTCTATAAAATGTGATAGTGTTTAGGACATATATTAAGATTTCAAATGAAAGGAGAAACGTCAAAACGCTGCTTCACAAAAAAAAAAATAAAATAAAAAAAAAAAAAAAAAAAGAAGAAAAAAACATGGGTTGTTGCGCACGCAGATTTTTCTATATGTATATTTAGTTTTCACTCGGCGCGTCCTGCTCTTTCTAAAGTGTTATATTGTATTTTGTGGCTCAGTCCAAGCCGGAGGTGAAGAAAGAGTCCGGGGAGTCCAGCCCGCTGGACGCGGCCTGCCTCTGCTCTCCTGCGGCGGCCAAGAACCAGTGCGCCAGCTGCGGCTTGGACATCCAGGACCGCTACCTGCTGAAGGTGACGCGTTTTAACCTTTATCCGCTTTTTACCCCAATTTTGATCTTTGGGGTCTACATTTAAAGGAATCGAATTATTGTTCCGCTTTGCAGGAACTTGACACGTAAAACAGTTAGTCTGAAATGTGTTGGTGGAAGGTATATCTGTTCGTTAATTAGCGCATGCGTGTTGCGTTTAATTGTGGCAGGTGAACAACCTGAACTGGCATCTGGGCTGCTTGGAGTGTTCAGTGTGCAGAGCGTCGCTGCGCCAACACAGCAGCTGCTACGTAAAAAACAAAGAAATATTCTGCAAACTGGATTATTTCAGGTAGGAACAAAAATAAAATAAATTAAAAAAAATAAAATAAACAAGCGGCTTTTGAAATGTGTCTTAAACAGTTACGTGTTTTATTGGTATCAGTTAAATTGACATTTATGTTATTACAGAGTTTTGTAAATTAGTAATGGATAGATGCACGCATTAATACATTATTTTGATTTATCATGTGTTAATTTCAACCAGAAAATAACACAAAAGATAATGAAATAATGTAAAAGAACAACTATTTAAAATCTTTTTTATTTTTTTTATTTAATTTAAAAATGAGATATATTTTTAAATCCTTTTGAATTGTCTTTTTTTTTTTTTGGAGGGGGGGGATTACAATCATTAAACTCTTCATAAATTTGCTTATTCGCTTATTGTAAGTTTTTTCTAAGTCTTTGTGGTTGGAAGGTCTCCTTACCATCACCCTAATTTTTAGCTTCTTGTTTTCTATTAGATTCAAAATAATATTGCTAAGACATTGATAAAATAAAAAATACTTCAAACATAAACCTTCCTGTCTTAACTGGGATTTATTTTTTAAATTATACCTTTTTAAACCAGTTGTGCATATTGTTAAAATGTTAAATGAATAATATATTTAATTTTCTGAAGCTAAAGAGACTTTTGGTCTGACTATTTTAGGTAGAATAAATCTGTCTTAAAATCATTGTTTCATCTTAAAACATACTAAAAAATGTTATTTTTGATGTTATTGGAGCCCAATTAATTTTTTTAAAACAACAAAATTCCTTAAAAATATGTTTTTATACATTTTTATTTGCTTTTAAAATAAATAAAAGTAAAAAAAAATCCAATTAATGCAACTTTTTTAATTCTACAAAATGGCCATAAATGATGAACTGTTAGATTTAATATTTATGTTTGGAGTGTTATTCTCCTTGAAGGTAAATCATTTATTTCTCTCCAGTTTAATGACTTAATAATATTTATAATATTTGTTACTGAGCATAACTTGGTTCATTTTCGAGATTGTTTTCTCAGGTAATTAATTTGGGTGGTTCAAACCCAAATTAATTAATTGACTTATTAGAGTTTGACCTGCAGAATGAAGCAGCACATCCATCAAACTGAGGTTTTAGGATCTGATCTCAACTCTCTCTTCACTGCAAAAACACAAAATATTACCAAGTGTTTTTGTCTAATTATGGTGTAACATATCATTACACTCCAAATAAGCCAAAACCAAATCATACGTAACTTTTCAACAAGATTATGATCTTGTTTTAAGTTAATAATGCCTTAATATAGATTTTTGAAGGTATTATTTCCACTGCAGATTATTTTACTTATAACATGAGAAAATGTCTTGATATAAACAAAATAATCTGCCAATGAAACTACTGTACTTTTTACTAAGATTAAGGCGTTGTTTACTTAAAACTATCTCCTATATGCTGAAAATTCACTTATAAGTTAGTTTTGCTTATTTTAAGAGTATTGAGATATTTGCACAAGAAACTAGAACAAAAATAGATTTTGTGTTTTTGCAGTGTATCACTTTTGTCTTAGTTTTAACTCCTTTATCTCTGCAATGTGAACAAAAGCATCTGCTGACATTCTGTATTTCTTTTCTATATTTTTCATAATGTCACAACAAACAGAACAGTTTATGTTCTCTCATTATATAAATGTTTGCTCCACATTTTAAAGCCTAGATTAGCTTCCACAGGTTTGTCTCTGTTGTAGTAAATATTTTGTTTTGCCCTGCGTTTTGCCTTCTAGGATCCAGTTAGAAGAAGCACTAAAGGCCAATTTGTCAGAAATTGTAAAGTAGAAAATCTCCAGGTTTTAATTTCAGTTTTATTATCTGGTACTTTATTAATATACTGTTGATTGTATTGTTTTTTTAAACATATTTTTGCAATCAGTGGGGAATAGATTGTCACCTTGCTGCTGTAAAAAGTAAATTTCACATTTGTGGGATTAATTCAGGACTTAGTTGCCGCAATGTTTATGGCAGCTTCCTGCTTTTACTGCTGTTGAGTTTGTTAAAGGTGAGCAGCACTTGCATTTTTTTCCTATTTATAATTTATTCATTTTCTTCACATTAGCAAGAAAACAAGAAGAACATTTTTATAATAACTAGGTGGGATTTAAATTTGCATCATGTGTTCCAGTCACATAGCTACACAGTAATTATACAATTCAAATTCAAAAAGACTTTATTGATCCCGAAAGGGAAATTAAATTACACTGACTGGTTCTGTCAATCAAAAATATTGTTATTGATAAATAATTCTACCTCCAGGACTTTACGATTGTTTTTGTGTTTCTTTTAATCAAAATCACAGATTTTCTGTGAGAAATTTTTGTGATATTTGCCTAATGTATGACATTAAATGTGAATTTTCATTCCTTGCTGTAACATTAAGTTGACATCAAGTAAGGCTGAGGCAGCAGTCAATTAAGCCCAATGATTTTGACCAATTAGGACAAAAATTTGCAGCAAATTCTTCAAAAATATGGTGATCTGTTGATTTTGTGCGAACTTTGTAAATTTGTGAAAAAGTGGAAGGACATATTGATGTAATCTGGAATCTAAAGGGCCACATAAAAACCTACAGCGGGCCAGATTTGGCCCCCGAGCCTTGAGTTTGACACATGCAATGTAAACAATAACATCAAGTAAATTGAACAAACTTTTACTTTACAAGCATTGCTAATCAGCACAGATTCAAACCACTGACCAACCATGGCACATCCTGACCTTTTGACCTCCTGCCCTGCAGTAGGTTCGGCACCAAGTGCGCCCAGTGCGGTCGGCAGGTGTTCGCCAGCGACTGGGTGAGGCGGGCGCGGGGCAGCGTCTACCACCTGGCCTGCTTCGCCTGCTTCTCCTGCAAGAGGCAGCTGTCGACCGGGGAGGAGTTCGGCTTGGTGGAGGGGCGGGTGCTCTGCCGCAGCCACTACGACATCATGCTGGAAAACCTCCGCAGGGCCGCAGAGAACGGTAACCCCACCCTGAGCATCAACCGCAAACTACTGTATTCGACAGCTACGCCTGTAGGGAGGCGAAATGTAAAAAAAATAATCTAGATGTTTACAGATATGTGCATCATTATTTTGTTATTTTTTGTTGGGAAAATGCTTTAAAAGTAATTTTACTAAGTTTGTGCAGCTTTTGTGATATTATCAGACGATAAATTAAACATTTATTAGCCTTTAGGTGTTTAACATTTAACATTCTCTAATTAAAATTAACTTACAGTTTGAGATAATTTGGCACTTTTATTTTTGTTACACTGCTAAGACACAAAGTATCTTCAATCTCCTTCATGATATCTTAGTAGGCTTGAATTAAGTCATCGTCTTAAATAAGCAGCTTTTCTGCAGCTATAGGAGCTCGTTTTGAATCAATAATTCTTTAATATTTAATTTAAATAAAGCCATTTTAATTTATAAGTTAAAATGTCTTGTTCCAGTGGCACTTTTCATCAATATTTAGGAATTATTGTTTTTAAAAAGCTCCGATAGTTGCTGAAATGTTACTTGTAAGTTAATTTTGCCTTATTTACAAGTACAGTAACATAAAAATACTTTGTGTTTTTGCTGTGTTATAGAGATTATATTTCAATCTTTAAGTTTATTTTAATTAAGTATGTTAAATGTTAAACACCTAAAGGATAAAAATGTTTAATTTATTATCTGAGAAAATAACAAAAGCTGCACAAACTTAACAAAAGTAATTTTTTTTAAAGATGCTTGCATGTTTAAACATCCATATTTACTCTTTGTGTTAAACTCGACCTCAGGTGTTTTTTTCTGAAGCGTCAAAAGTTTTCTTTTTTTCTCTGAGCTCTTTGTGCTGTTATTTTAATACAATAATATTTTAGTTAATAGCAACAAATTCTTTCTGAAGACATTTTATAATCAAACCCATTTTGACCAAATGTTAAATTAATCAATAAAAGGATTTGTTTCTGTTTTCTGTGCCTAATTTCATTGAGGATTAAGAGAGAAATAATAATACATAAATCAAACCCAGAGCTAATTTTCCTGAATTTTCTCACTTTGTTTCTAATTCTTGAAAATATTTAATATTTGCTTTAAACTGTGAATGTTTTCTGCAAATTACCTTAATTATGCTCCATGTTGTTTGGAGAATCGTTACTTAAACGTTTCCTTCACATAATCTCCACATAATCTGATGGCTAGATTACGATCTGTTCGTTTTAAAGGGACAGGTCTGACTCTGGAAGGAGCGCTGCCGTCGGATCAGGACTGCCAGCCCAAACCGGCCAAGAGGGCGCGGACGTCCTTCACGGCCGAGCAGCTGCAGGTTCGTCGCCGCCCTCCAGCTGTTTCAATCTGAGTTTAATCCGCAGGAGTTTGTCGTTTAATCCACGGCGGATTGTCGTTCTGCAGGTCATGCAGACGCAGTTTGCTCAGGACAACAACCCCGACGCTCAGACGCTGCAGAAACTGGCAGAAATGACTGGACTGAGCAGGAGAGTGATACAGGCAGGTGTTGACATTACTTCTCTAAGAATCAACCAAACTAAAGATACTGTGAGGTAACAATAATAAAAATATTAAAAATGAAGGATTTAAGTAAGAAAAACAATAAAGTCACATTTAGTGAGGATTTAATAAAGATGTGAAAAGATCTGAATCCTTATTGAACCATCAGTGATTCAGTAACAGGCAGAGGAGAGTAAAACACTCACTGTGTAAAAGTAGAACTACTTCATAATAAAACTACTCAAGTAAAAGTAAAAAGTACAGTATCGTAAAAATACTCCTAAAAGTACTTTTTTTTTTTTTTTTTTTTTTAAAGTTACTCAAGTAAATGTAATTGACTAGATGTAACTAGTTAGTTACTCAGATGGATGAGTTTTTAGGTACTTATTTTCTTTGTATTTTCACACTAGACGGATATTTTTTATGACTTTTTAAACAATTTTAAAGGTGACCTTTATCCTTCCCTGATCAAGTTTCATAGATCTATGGGTTATAATAAATATGTTCATTACATATTTACCTCAAAATCCTTCTCAGACAAAAAGCTGCTCCTGGCCACGCCCCCAACTCAACATTTACATTCACATCTGAAAACGGCTGCAACCGTACATCTTTGAAAAGCAGAAGGAGAGCCTCCTGCACAACCAACAAGAATGCAACAAGTTGTTTCTGAGTGGTTAGTCAACAGCAAAACGCTTTTTTATTTTCCAGCAGCCATTGTACAGTGCATTGTAAAACCAGCTGTTTAAACATGCTGGAGTTCCTCTTGGGTTGCTAGACAACAGGTGGGGCTTTGCTGGGGTTGCTAGGTAACAGGTTTTGTGTTGCTGGGGTTGCTAGGTAACAGTGCCCCTGGAATGTGACTTAAGATTCAAGAGGTTTTTGAAACGTCTCATTTTCCAGACACTAAAAAAACATTATCTCATTGGCAAATTACAGCTGGGTGGGTTTTTTAATGCTTTTGCTCTTTGTTGAAGCAGCTAAAACCCAAATGGAAGCATAAAAACATTAAAAATATGACTTTTGCATAACAGGTCCCCTTTGTTAACAAGAAAGATTGATTTGCGGTTTTCTGATATGTTCTTTGAAACATCTTAAAGTTTAGGTAACAACTCTCCAAATCCATCTAAAAGCTTTACAGAAGAGTGGAATATTGAATCTTGCATATTTAACCCAGTGAGTCTTTGGGTCTGAAGAGATCGTTACGTTGATGCTGACTGTCTCCGTCTCCAGGTTTGGTTTCAGAACTGCCGCGCCCGACACAAAAAGCAGCCGCCGCCGCAGAGCAGCAGCTTCCCTCAGAGCACGCCGCTGTCCAGGATGCCGCCGTCACTTCCAGAGGATCTCCACTACTCGTCGTTCAGCAGCCCGGACCGACCGCACCTCCTCGCTCTGCATGGATACCTGGACGGTCAGTGGCACGCCTGCATTTTTATAATTATGGAGCAACATGTTCAGCTTTCATCATGATCTAATCCCACATAAGCTCAGTGAGGGAAATGTTAAGATTTATTTTTTTTTGGCTTTTCATTAAACTGCAGTTATTGTTCCAAATGAAGCAACCACATTTTTTTTTATTTTAAGTTTGTTTTTTGTTTTATTGTTTTTACAAGAGATGCCAAAAAAAGTGGATGCAATGTTTTGTAATCACAAAAGATTAGGAGAAAACTGTTTTGGCAAGTAACACATGCAGATTGATTGTTGTAACTGTTGAAAATAAAAACAGTTACAACAGTTATTTGAGACAAAAACATTTGTCTCAAATAAAACAAATGTTTTATTTGAGAATAAAAACATTTATTCTCAAAGCAAGAAGTCTGTCTCAGCAGTTAAGGAGCAATTTATTTTTTTAGATTTCTACAGGGTCTTAACAGATAAAAGATAATTAAATCATCTGTAATTTACTGATTTCATACACCAGGTTTGGTTAAAAAAAATTGTTTGAGGAGAGAATAACAAAAATGGATAAAAATGTTTTGGTTTATTATGCTCTGTTCTAGAAATTAGCAGATTAAAACAGTTCAATCATTTTTAATTTATCAATTTTATACATTAGGTTTGGTAAAAACTAGCTTGTGGGCCGGCAATCACGAATAAATTATTTTTTTCTATTATTCCTGTCTTCTATTCTCTTAAAGTGTTTTATTTTCATCTGATTTATAAAGACCCTCTGTTGTGAAGTGGTATTATTTTTATATTGTTATAGTTTCAAATGGACTCTGATTCTGCGGGTCGCTGAAGTGAGTCGAGACCTCTTCATCCCTCATCATCATCATCGTTAAAACGGCGTATTAACGTTTCTCCTTCGTTTCCAGCTCACCCCTTCTCCGTCCTCGCCGCCCCCGGACACTTGACTCATCCCTCCATCGCTCTGCCGCAGCTTCCCATCAGCCGCTGACCCGTCACCGCCCTGATGACGTCACGGACGCCTGTCGCCATGGTTACCTCCGTTGTCAGCTGGTTGTCAGACTGTTGAGCTGAACTTTGGTGAAACATTCAAGGAGCATTGGGAATATTTTTTTCTTTTTTTTTTTATCTTTGGTCTAAACGAAGCACAGAAGACTTCTCGTTTTTGCTTTTGATTTTTTCACTTTCTTCCTCTTGGTACGTCAGGCGGTTTCAAACGGCAGAGCGGAGGAGCATTGTAGCAGAACGACGGAGAAACCTCAGCTTCTTTTTTCATGATGAGCACATTTTGCAGCTTTAATGTTGTTGGTTGTTGTGCTGTTGTCAGAAAAACGGGAACTCTTATTTATTCAGATCAAAACCTCTGGTTTTCCAGGCCCTTTTAAAGTGTCTCTACATGGAAACATTCAGTGTGTGTAAATAAATGGCATCAGATTTGTCACCGGGTTTCTTTAATGAGCAAAAAGGAGACTGATTTCATGTGTGTGTTTTGAACAGAATATAGAGTCAGATTGTTCCTGCTGTGACTGTCAGTTTGACCTCAACATCCTGGTCATTAAACCAATTTAAAACGCGTCACTTACAGGAAATACGACCAATCAATTAAATCCAAATTCAGTTAAAGTGTTGCTATAGATTCGTGTTTACATCATTTAAGATGTATCATCTGCTGCTGTTACAGTGATTCAGAAATTTTAATGATGTTATTTGGTTTTGATGTTCCAATGTGGATCAATATGTTTTTTTCATTTGTTCAAACCCTGAAAAACGAACCAGAAACTGAAACAAGATCTAAAAAAAATGTTTTCTTTATTGAGAAAACTAAATGAAAACTGAAAATGGAATCAGTTTGTAAATACCAAATGTCATTTATTTGGTAGATTACGACATGGAAAATAAAAACCCACCAAGGCTTTCAAATTTATGTTTTTACACTTTAGTGGTTAAAATGTCTGGTTCCAGACATTTACTCTGCAAAAAGTATTTTTACCAAGTGCAAATATCTCAGTACACTTTAAATAAGTCTAAAACAACCTTCAATTAAACTTGTTTTAAGTAATTAATTTCTTGTTACTGATGGAAAAATTCTGGTTCAACTGCAGATTATTTTACTTGTAGCGAGACGTTTTCTATGTTGTAAGTGAAATAATCTCCTAATTGAACTAATACTTATACTTTTGCATCTATAGTAAGAAATTATTAAGCAATAACAATGGGAAAAGTTACCTGTAAGTTACTTTTGACTTATTTAAACTATTCTGTGATGTTTTCACTAAAAAATAGACCAAAAATCTATTAAAACGCGTCAGTGCCTATATACACTGAAAAAATGGTGTTTTTTCAGTGTATATAGGCAGCATCAAATATTATAAAATTAATAAAATGTCAAAGTTCAAATGAGACGACAGGGGAGGCTGGAAGCTACACCCTCTTTTTCTTTTTTATACTCATTATGAGCAACTAAACTGAAGAAATAAGAACAATTTATTAAAAATAAATCTCGTGGAACTGCAGAAATCTAGATTTTCCTGGTAAAAGAACAAGCATTTGTTCTGCTGTGTGTGGCTGACAAAACAAAACAAAACAATCTGCTGTGTTTATTCATAAAGGTTATGTTAGAGATACATTGCATATAACTTCACGATGAAATAAGGTGACTTTTTTTTTAACCCCACCCCTTACAAAATGCTAATTCTGCCTAGGAATTAGCATTTTCTTGGAGCAACAATGTTTCTCAGGATTATTTCCCAGACAGATTCAGGCTGCAGATTGGATTATTTTTCCTTATCAAACTCTAAACTGGGAAGTAAAATGGATGAAATAATCTTATAAAGGTGCAGAAAAATAAAAATTATTGATTCTATAAAGAGTCACAAATCCTAAATCTGGGACTTCTGAATTCAAAACACTCAAAAATCGATTTTAAAATGAGTTTATAATGCATTACATGTAAACTTGCCCACTGTATGTATTTTAAATACTTCTTTGATAGGTTCTTATTTAAGAAAATGCTAGGCAGCTAAGCTAACCTACGAAAGGTGATTTAAGTTGCAAACTTTGCGTGGAACCTTAAAAAATTGCTTTGAATGTTGTTTTTGTTTGCATTTTGTTTCCTCTAATCACATAATTTAATCTCTAGATCATTTGAATCGTTTCTGAATCTAATCGTGACCGTAAAAGTCCAATTTTGAATCAAATTGCCAGATGCTGAAAGACTTGCATCTCTAATAATGAGTGAGAGGGTTTAATGTAAAATTGTTAAACATTGTCAAGGAACAACTCCTGATTTTTTTTTTATAGAGAACCATGAAGAAGATGAAGCAGAAATTCCTTCAAGTTCTGAATATTCACCAAAACCCCCAAAACCGTCTCATGACCAGGTGTGTGTGAGTCTCTGGATGCCATTAGGAAATGAAACGAGCTCCTATTCTTTCTTAAATTTTGCCTTTGAATAATCTTTAAATCAGTCTCTTTCAATCAATTCAACGCAGGAGAAAACCTGAGCTGGAAAATGACTCTGCTGCTTGTGAAACCCTGAAACAAAAGCAGTCTTCCTGCTGAGCTGAGATGATTATCAGGCTGACACACTTTGGGCCACCTGCCAGCACTGCACTGTAAAAAATTATACAAGAGCCCATGGAAGCATTCAGGCACGTCTCCCTCCATGCATGTGCATCCCTGCGCATTTAAGCCGCCCGGGTTTGTCATCCTAACATCCCCTTACCCCTGACTGGCATTTTCAAGTGGTTGCAGATGAAACATGGCCCCCCTCCTTCAATGCTAATGAATAGGCCCCTGATTGCAGGATTACAGCGTCGGCTGTCTAATGAGCAGATACGCTACAGAGCCCCTCGTCTCCACGTATTCACATTTTTCTCCTTGAAACTGATGAGCTCTTCCCCGCACAACAGTCAACAAAACCTCTGTGGAAGATTGCAGCAGGAGCCATCTTCATCATCAGCCTCCTCCTACTCATGCAAGTTTATTTCAGATGCTCTGGGTATATTCTAATTTTTCAGCTTCATTTGTCTTGAATATATTATTTAACTGAACTGAAGATGATGAGGGTGATAATGACTCGATTTAAATGATTAAATAATGGAAGCGGGGAGATAAAATGTCAATGAAAACTGAAAGCTTTAGAAGAACAAGAGGAACAATAAGGCAGATCATGGACTGGGTGACTTTTCTTATGAGGCAGAACCATGAAATCTAAAATCCTGCAAAACTTTTGTGCTGTTTTTCTGAACATAAAAACACATTATATGTTGTTGACTGTCATTCAAATCTTACTTGGTTTTCTAATCACAGAAATCATAATATTTTTGATAGCCTGGTAAAAACTATGGGGTTCCATTTATGTCAAAAATAACCAGAAGTCATATGTGTAGATGTTGTTGGTCCATGTCGTTGCTATGTGTCTTTGGTTGATGTCTGTGATCTTTATGGATATGTAGATGTTGCATATGTTATTTCTCTAGCTGCGTCGTTATTACTCACTGTCACCTTGTCAGTTCATCTGCAGTAAAGCAGTGAACCCTCCGCAGTTGTTTTTTGATGTAACTTCTGTGATTGGTCAATGTCCGTTGGTCCATGCTGTTGGTTCATGTTGTTGGTCGTTGTTGCTGTTGCCTGTTCTCTTCGCCAGTGTTGGTCATGTCTGATCAAAGAGTTTATTAGATATTACAAAAATAATGGTCTTTCAATATTAGCGTTTTCAAAATGCTTAGATTTCCTCCTTGTATTTCCTTCAGGCATTAATCTACCGCTTCCTCTCGTTTCCTCCTCAAGCGCTCGAAGGTTCACTTAGGGGCTGTCAACAAATGTCCGAACCAAACACTCCTGGCAAACAAATGTAAATAAATGCCTTACCTTGTGACCAACTGACACAAAAAGTGGTAATTAGGGTTACACGAGACACACTATCCTCAATTGAATTTTAAGTCATATTCAATATTTTAAATAATTTTAATAATAAATAATACAATGTTTTCTTTAATAACTTCCAAGTCATGTGCTCCATTGACTCAAAATTGTTCTACTAAAGTGTATAGATGAGGCACACTCATTCTTACTCCATTTTAATCCTTTTTATTTATTTTAGCATTTTTTTTGTCAGTAATTTAGTCAAAATTTACTAAATATACCGTAAGCAATTTTTTGTCAAAATTTTGTAAATATATTTAACTTACTTTTAAAAATTTAATCCAAATTTTTTAATTTTTGATTTAAAAAAATGCAAAAAAAAAAAAAACATATTTACTAAATTTTGACAAAATTTTGAAAAGGGAAATTGCTAAACAGTTTTAAAATTGAGTAAAAAATATTGTGCTTCATCTACACACTTTGGTAGAACAATTTCACGCTGATTTTGAGTCAATATGTCACATATCCCAGAAGCTATTGAAGAAATATATTAAATTCTAACTAAAAAGAAGAGCTAAAAATAATTTTAAAAAATGGTTAAATGGAATAAAAATGAGTGTGCATCATCTAAACACTTTAGTAGAACAATTTTATGCTGATTTTGAGTCAATGGGACCCCATAGAATTAAACCCACACAGACGCAGCTGTGAAACCAGGCTGGTTTTTAATGAGATTGTTTGACGTTTCACCTTGGTTTTAGCACAGGTGGTTCATTGTTCACATCCTTGACAGTAGAGTTAAAATGCTAAATAACAACATCGAGCCAAAGGCCATTTAGGATTCAGTCAAGTGCTGAAAGTCAAAGAATCATTTGTTGTTGAGTTGCCATGCTGTAGCAGATGACACTGTGTTTGTTTGGTGACAATGAACTGGGATCTCTGCAGACACAAAATATTTAAGACGTTTGGGTTGTTATTTGGCTTCTGCTTTGTGGCATATGTTCATTTTACTCTATTAAACTTCCAAACTAAGAGTAAAAGCATCATGATGTGATGAAATTTGTCACCCAAACTTCATAACAGCATATAAATCAACGTTTTAGTACAAGTTTAGATAAGCTAAATCTTCTTTTTGGCTTTGTGTGTGTTTTTTAAGTAGATATTACCCAGACATAGTATTTAACTTTATCCTAAGGCACTGTGCAACCAAAGTCAGTATCATGTTTCCAAGCAAAGCTAAGACAAACCCAAACGAATGTATTTTCTCCTGAAATATGCACCAGTGAATGGTGTACTTTAGAAAATTTGGAGAAATAAACATAAATGATCTGTTTCATGGCTAAACAATTACTCTTACAGTAGCACTGAAAATAAAAGTTGACAAAAAGCGAAGCAAAAGCTTTCATCCAGGCTCGCAGCCAACTGTGCACTATGTGAAAATAAACACTGGAGTCCGCCGCAGTTTCCCAGGATGCGTGTTTCTGAAAGGACAGCATCGCGTTTGAAACGCCACAGCACTTCTGTTTGGTTTATAAGAAGCTGTGGTAAAATCTAAATCACTCTCCTAAGCCAGGCTGGAGATACAGTAAACCTGAAAACCAAGATTCCTGTGAATTACTGAAGCGTTTTGTAGAAAGACGTCCATTAAATTAAACAAGAAAACTCACAAAGTTTATCTAAAACATGCAACTGAATTATGAGAAGTCTCCTGACTTAAGCGCGTAAAGATTCAACAATATCGTCTTTTACACTAAAAATTTGTTTTTTGATAAATAACAGACATGATTTACTTTCCATCCAAGGCTTAAATGAGAAATTGCATGAAAGGATTAAAAATGAGTGAATATTTTTAGGAATTACAACAAATTGCACAAGAACTACAAGATAACATCATATCTTATTAAATAAAAAGCATTTTTTATGCTAAGTAATTACACTTAGCATTACGAAAAAAGAGTTGACAAAAACTAAGGGTGAAATTTCTAATTTTATTATTTCAAAAAGAAACAACGTATGCAGCAATTTTGTTAGTTTAAGACCTGAATTATATGCATCTGTGACTCTTATTAGTTCATCTTTGATCTTTAAAATTTTATCTTCTATTGGATCAAATATTATTATTACTATTATTAGTATTTTAACTTGAATATTTTTGATTATAATACCATAGACATGTGTTTGTTATTTAAATTTTGTATCAATCAACAGTATTTCTGCGCTTTAACATGTATTTTTATATACATTATGATAATATTCATATTTAAGTAAAAGTAGAAGAAACCTTAGATTTACTTGTGTTCATTTAATATAACATTTTAGCTCAGTTTTAACTTGTATTTATTTAGTTGTTCTTTTATTTATTCAGGTTTTGTTTTTTTGTTGTTTTTGTTTTTTTGTTGTTTTTTTGTTGTTGTTGTTTTTTTTGTTTGTTTGTTTTTTTTTTGTTTTGTTTTTTTTTTTGGAGTTTTTATCCACAAATAAAATCCACAATAAAAAGTATTAAGTTATGAAAGGATAACCATATTTTTACACATATTTATAAAGTGGATGATGTGTTTTTTTCTGTTTCTATTGATCTTTTATTTATTACAAGCTCGGTTGTGTATTATCTTTTCCATCCACAAGAGGGCGGTGTTTCTCAGATTGTACCAACTGTTTAGCTTTCAAACAAACTAATGATGATCCATCAAAGATTAAAGGGCAAGATGATGAACTTTGCTTAAGTTCCTTATAATTAACTGGAACATTTGATGAATCTTCACGTTTACTGACACTATAATTTGTGCCTTATCGATTGATGTTGATCAAAGTGTCTCGGAAGTTTTACTTTGAAAACAATGGGGTGTAAATATGGCGGAGGCCACGCGGTGGCGCAGTGGTTGGTAAACTGCTGCAGCAAGAAGGTCCAATGACAGCTTGAAATCCTGCAAGTATAAGTGATAATCTCATATTTCTTGTGACATCACACAATAAAAACGAAGGTTTAAAACAAAAGGGAAGAAATCTGTAAAGTTAACTGTTTAAGAAAAGCACAATCAGGTGTTTTGATAATTTTTTTTAGGTTTTTTTATTTTCAATACGTCTTGCCATATTTTTAGTTTCTAATTATTGCCATTAAGGTGTTTGTGTAAATGTTAATTCCTTAGTATTAAGTTTAATCATTTATTCTTATGTTATGTTTAATGTTTCCTTCATTCAGCTCCACTGTAAATGTTTTGCTCTCTGCTGCAGCTGTTCCTCATTTCTTCAATTATCTGGTTGACTCGTCGTTTCCACGTCTCTCTCAGTATATAACCTCATATTGTTCTTTGCTACATTCTTTAACATGTTTTGCATTCATTTTTTAATTGTTGTCAAGTTTTTGTTTCCATAAAAACCCTGTTTTTACAAAGAACTGCAGAGAAAGGAGGCATTTGTCCTGCACAGTAAGTCTAGTCACACTTTCTACAGATAAATAGGCCCAGTTCTACCGTAGGCTCTAGAAATAGAACATTTTATACAACGCTTAAATATTATTTTATTTAAGCACATAACTGTTTAATCAAAACAGCAGTTTTACTTGTATTCTTCCAAAGTAGATCAAGGCCAAAAAGATGCTTAATATTATTTAATTTCAAGAAGTTCTTCTCATTGACTGTTGTTTATATTTTAACAGTTTGTTTTTGGGAAGTTTTATGAATATATTCTATTCATAAAATGTCTTTAAAGACATTTGTGATCTTGATGCGGCCCAAATTGAAAATGAGTTTGTCATCCCTGATTTAGGAAACATAACAACTCCTCTGAGAAACTTTTACCAAACAAGAAGTTTCACATATTAGACTTAAAAACACAGTGTTTGGTCTCGCCACTTAACCTCTTTTAAAACACGTTCCACTTTTAGCTCTGGAGGATTTTGTTCCAATACGTCTCTCTGAAATATTTGAGGTAATGAATGTGTTGGCAAAGTCTCCCGCCGGGTCGTAATGTGAAACTGCTGCTGTTTGTGCCCTGAATCGTGTTTCTCTGGTTCTTCTTTTGTTCTCTGAGTATCAGCCAGAGTTTCAGTTTGAGCTCAAATCCTTCCAGGTTGATTCATTTGTAATTGTTATGAAGTAATGAATAATTAAGTGTCTGTCGTATTACAGATAAGTATCTGCATCCACTCACCATTTGCATAAATTGATTAATTTAGAAGCTTTTTCAGATTTATTTCAGCTATTTCTTTTCCCAGGAGGGGATAATTATACAGTTTGCAACTCAATCAGTTTTAAAAACAAGAAATAAACACAAGTTTTAATTTATGGTGAATTCTTTTCTGCCTGAATCATAGAGATTTTGTAACTTGACAAGATTCTGACATAATTCTGTCTGTATGTTTAATATTTAACCTTTTTCTATAAAAACAGAAGATCTCACATTATTACTTTATTCTCATAATATTATGAATTTATGTTGGTAATACTACAACTTCTTGTAATATGATTTTATTTGTGCATGAGTTTATTCTTGTTAAATTACGATTTCTTGTTTTTATTTTTATTATTTCTTTTACTTTATTCTCATACAAATTTATTTCAGCAATATTAAGACTTTATTCTTGTAATTCTTTGTGTTATTCTGTTTAATATGACCATGACACTCTGTTATACTTTTGCAACAAGATCTAAAATAATCATTCAGATTTACACTCTAACTGGAAGAACATTTATTTATTTACTTTATAAACAAATAAATGGCAGTAAGATATTTCTGATGTTTTTACAGAAATTTGTAAAACAAATTTTTAAAAGTATAAAGTTCAAAACCGATTCTGTTTGGGTAAAAACTTCAGTGTTTGAATTGCATAGAAAATCCTTCTTCAAGGACTTTGTACAACCAATAATTGATAAATTAATGTTGTAAAAGTTGAACAGAACATTAGAAACCAGCAGATTAATGTAAAGATGAGAATTTAAACGAAATAAACAATGAGTGAAAACTTTCCACCTAAATTTTAATACTCATTTCCAGAGTTTTCAGAGAAGCAGGTCGGGTTATCAGGCTTATAAAACCCAGCAGTTTTTTTATTTTGGCTCATTTCTTGCTGTCTTCAATCTGCTCCACCTCACTGGATTCTTCCACCACTTTGCCGTTGACCATCGTCTGCGTGACGACTTTTACAATCTTCCTGGTCCGGACCTCAGGGTCTTCTGCAACAGAGGAACAAATATCTGATACCAGCTGGACCGGTGCCGACACAGTCAGAAAATCCTCAAGCTGGACTGAAATCTAATGACTGGATGATCTGGGTCAACGTGGCTCCAACAGGGAGAGATTTCATTTCTTTTCTTTTCTTTCTTTTGTGTGGATCGAGTGAACAGAAAAAAAAATCCATAAAGGATCAAATGTTTTTCTTATCTTGCTGGAATTTCCGACGGTAATGAGAAAAAGATACGGATTCGATTTTTTCAAAAAGTTTGCGAAATATAATAGTTTAAACTTACTTTTAGGAGGCGAAGGCGTTTCTTTCACCCTGAAATAAAAAGTTACAGCATTAATGAAACAAACTTAAAAAATACAACAAAGTCCTCATTATGTCATGTTTGTCACTGATTCCTAAATGATGTTTTTATGAACTTTTTATTTTTGTGTTTTATGATGTAAAGCACATTGAACTGCCATGTTGCTGAGATGTGCTGTAAAAATAGACTTTTTTTGTCTCTAAGATTTAAGATATTAATATTAGTCTATGAGAAACTCCTTTTTTAATTCATCTTCAGATCTGTGTTTGATAAATAAAAAAATCATTAGTTTAATCTTGGAGGCTTTTCACAGTGCAAAAGCAGAATATTTTGACAAATAAATAACCATTCTAATCTATTTAATTCTAGAGAAGCTGCATTCAACTTCTATGCACCACAAATCTTTAACAAACTTCTGGAAAACTGCAAAAATGCTGAAACACTGAGTTCCTTTAAATCAAGGAATAAGACATCATTTTAAATTTGGCTAAATTTGAGCTTAAAGTTACTTTAAAGGTTAATTTAAAAGATTACTCCCAGTAATCAAAGGTCTGTTGTTTTAACAAAATAACATGCAGTTCAACGTAAACAGTTTTAAAGAACATTTTGGATGTCCTGATGAGGCCATTTTAAACAATCTGTATAATAATCCTAAATGTAGTTCCTAACATCTGTTGTTTTTTCTGAGAACATATTTTCTCTAACAATCTCAGTTTTACACTCTTTACAATTATGCTTACAGTAAAAAAACAAAGTCAGTACTGCTGCAGCTTCTGTGTCAGGTGATCTGATTTGACAAGTTTATAAACCAAGAGAATACATTTTTATTTTAGTTTTTTCCACTTGCAGTTAACGCGCATTAAAATGTCCTGCTAACAACTTTTGTTCATAGATGAACACTTAAAAAAAGGGTTTTTTTTAATTAATAATATGTTCTCAAAAATCTGCTATTTTATTTTGATTCTTATATTTATATATGGCCAAAGTTATGAAGAGCTCTAGTCAGTATCTGGGACAAAAAAAATTCTAATTTAAGCGTTTGCTTTTGATTAGATTTTTTCCCAGTTCCCCTTCCGTATTTACATTTCCTCTCCTTCCAGCAGCCGCCTGTAGGTGGCGATCTCCATCTCCAGGTTTTGCTTGATGCGCAGAAGTTGCTCGTAGTCGGTTTTGTTGCGCTGCATGTCCAGACGCAGCTGGGACAGCTCGTCCTCCAGCTGGGTCAGGGTGGCCTGGAGCCGGTCCATCTCCACGGTGTACTTGTGCCCGGTCTCTCCCAGGTTTCCCTCCAGCACGCTGACCTGGTGACACAAAATACTAAATTATTAAAACAGGCTTTGAATTTAACATTATTACTGAAGTGAAGTTGGTCAAAAATGGTTTATTTATGCTTACATTTTTTTTTTTTTTCTTTTTGTCAAAAAGTTATTTTCTCTTGATTTCTGCTGCCATATTAGGCGCGTTTCGCTTGACGGTCGCTGGTTACCATAGAAACCAGAAACTGACAGGTTTCGTTTTTATCACTTTTATAGATGTGAAGTTTGTCAAAGTTGGCTTATTTATTCTTCAAATTCATTTTGTTTAGTCAAAGTTATTTTTATCCTGATTTTCATAGCTGTATAAGTTATGCTAATCTTAACCTTTGGTGGTTACCATAGCAACCACTAACTGTCAGCTCCTCCCCTTTTTTATTGTTTGTTACTAGGTCTATGTGTTCTTTACAAGTAATACTTTTAAGATATAACTGTATTAGCACAGGGGGTTAGGTGTAATTTTGTTTTAAGTTTTAAGTTTTTAACTATTATAATGTTGTGCATTTTAGCTGTGTTTAATTTACAATCATTAACTATTGTCAGCTGTTCACTGGGAACCATTGCTAAGTAGTTTGTTGAGGGTTATTTATTGCATGTTATTTAATTTAAGCGCAGAAGCTGCTGGATTAATTTCCCCGGGAGCACAAAGAATAATTTTGAAACTGTCGAATCATCATAAACAAATTATCGACAATCAGCTCGCCTATTTCACCCTTCCATTCAGTCGCCCTTCTTAGCCTGACACATGAGGGTCTGTCAGCATGATGATGTCAACCTACTGCCTTCATGCTGCGCAAACATTTAAGAGCTTTATGTGCCTCTCCTGCAGATGTCAATGTCCTGACATGCTGATTGATCACAGTAGTTTAGTGAATCCGCTCCACACTTTGTGTATCTATACATTAATAGCTCTTTATACACAAAGAACAAGCAGCTGTTTTCCACTGACTGTCCCGACACGTCTGCACCTCCGAAGACGAGGTGAGGATGAGGAGAAGCAGGTGGGCTAATGAGACAATCTTTT
Organism: Poeciliopsis paucimaculata; assembly: GCA_903067055.1. Taxonomy (NCBI): domain Eukaryota; kingdom Metazoa; phylum Chordata; class Actinopteri; order Cyprinodontiformes; family Poeciliidae; genus Poeciliopsis; species Poeciliopsis paucimaculata. The sequence continues at coordinate 18,645 of CAEGAD010047677.1, read as the reverse complement.
TAAAAAACATTTTCTTATTTAAAAAAAAAAAAAAAACTATTACTGTGATAAGTACTTCATTTTTGCAATAAGAAGTACGTATTGCACTCCTTCATAATAAATTAGCAAATACACTGTGATCTATTTTGTGCAGAGTGACAGTGATAAAAAATGTAAATTTGTTGACTAATTATGAATAGAGTGTCAAAGAGTCATGCACATTTTAACCAACACAGGTCCAGATTCTTCTGCACTAGAGTATTTTTTATGTAACTACACAGAATTTATGTTGAAATTTTGCCCTTACTGTACAGTATTTTTATTCTTTATTCTGTTATGAAACTGCCACTGTTGCACAAAATATTCTCCAATTATGTATATTTCTGTTCTATTCTTTTAGATAAAATTGTATATATTTACTTTTAAAGAACCTCATTGAAAACATGTTTATACATTTTTAACTCTTTGGTGCAGAAACTGGCTGAAAAATCGATATATTAACTTTGTGTTTTTGATGTAAATTTGAGCTAAATTCCAACTTGATTACTTTCGTCTTTTAAGAATAAATAGGGTGAACCTGACTCTGCTGTGAAGTCAAATTATTGTTCCTGCAGCGAACAAAGAAACATTACATCACGGCTGAGCGATATTGCTGAAAAACTTCCCATGATATAAGTGTTTCATATCAGTGTATCAATTTTTTTATTTTATTTTATTTTTTTGTTTTAAATATCTGAAATGCTTCCAAACTGGTGATATGACTTTTCATCCTTAATACACAGTATTCATTCCATTCCTTTTTGTTGCTTTGTAGCAAAACCTTAAATGTACTCAACAGGTTGTTGCTTGGTAACCAAATAGAATGTGTTGTTGCTAGGTAACCAAAGAGTGAGTGGGTTAGTTGATTCCACCAATCTTTAATATTCTATAGCAATATTCTATCAGAAGTGTTATCTATTGATATTGACTACATGTTTATTGGGATTTATTGATTTATTGTCCAGTCCTAGGTGACACATATTCACACCACCCATAAACTCTGGATTACCTGTTTGCGTAGATTGTCCAGCTCCACCTCCAGAGCTTGCAGGAAGCGCCTCCTCTCGCTGAGCTCTCCCTGAGCGCAGCGCAGTGCCTCGTTGCTTTCTTTCACCTCACACTGAACGGCCTCCAACTGCAGAAACGCATCGGTAAAACAGGTCATCACTTACAGATTCTGCTTTCAGCAACAATCACGATTTTCACCAACCTTCTTGAGGTACCAGGCTTCGGCGTCCTCCTTGTTCTTGCGCGCGATGCCCTCGTACTGGACCCTCAGCTCAGCCATGATGGCCCCCAGGTCGGGCCCCTGAGCCGCCTCCACCTCCACGCTCACCTGCTCCGTGGCCAGTCGGGCCTTCAGGGTGCTCATCTCCTGCAATGTGCAGTTGGTATTAATGTTGCGTTCCTGCTGCCTGGGAAGTGGGAACTCGAAGCTGGGTTTGACGTCAGACTCATGTTAAAGCTGAAGTATGAAACTTTTATAAAAAATATGATTTTGCATATTTATTAAAACTGTCATCATGTTGTGACAAAATGTTATGAGATAGATAATCTGTGAAAAGATGAATCTCCTCCCTGAGCTACTATTGCCACCTGAAGAAATGAACCGCTCCCAACCAAAAACAACCAATCCAAGCTAGGGAGAAAGTCTTAGCCCTGTCAATCAACCTCGTGAACATGCTGCTAAATGTGCTAGTGGTGGAGAAACAACTTCATATGTCAGAATATGTTGGCGTTTATGCTGACATATTTGGCATGTAGTTATGCTAATTAGAATTAGCAATTACAACAGGTTCTGCTCACTTTATGTGTGGCATGCACTCAAACATGATTGGCAGCGCTAAGACCCTCTTCCTGGTGCTGATTAGCTGTTTCTAGTTAGCACTGGGAGCACTGCCCCTCTAACAGCGTTCAAGTTAAGAAGTTGGAATTTAAACTTAGTGATGCCATAAACACTGTCTGCTACCTCTGACAAACTATCCAAACACAAACAGAACTTTTAATTTGTTCAGTTTAGAGTTGCTGGTGCTGCATGCAACATTTATCTAAGATGTACTTTTATATATCTGGTAATGTTTCCACTACATCTTACTACTGTTGATGTGAAGAGCGGCTATATTGAAACGCAAAGTCAGCCTCATAAGTGTCATAAGTAGTCGGAGTTTCTCCCAGTTTCCCAGTGGGAAATTTGACTGAGAAGTCAGAACTTGAGTACAACTGGAACGCAGCTTAATTCTTCAGCACTGTTTTCCAACTGCACATATAGACTTTGAATGTATTTATGAATACATGGCAAAGATTTAACAATGGAGCCTTGATTTCGCACTAAGACAGATAATAACCGACCCTTGAAGCTGCAGACTCTCTCAGCTGAAGCATCGGTCACTAAAATATGTAAATCTGCTGGGCTTCAGACAACATTTCTGAGAGCCATATTGCCAGATGGGTTAAAAAAAAAAGGTAAATCTTGTTTAAATTAGGGATTTTGATGGGTCATACACCTGATCCCAATCTCTGTCCCTGCTTTACTTTGTCACCCAATAAAAAGAAAAAGAAGAGGAAAAAAAGCAGAGACCTGCCTGTGTTGGACTCCTTTAAAGGAAAATCAAAATGATCCAAAATTAATTTCACAAGATCACATCCCAAAGAAAAACAATAAAGTAATGTTCGGCAGGATTCTTCCCATCAATGTGGTCACTTTAAAGTGGATAATAATTATTTTTTGATCTTTGCAGTGCACTGTGTAAGCTGTAAAGCAAAACTTAATTAAGCCTGAGGTGACATCCTGGTCACCACGCCCGTCTTTCTAAACACTCTCAATCTGATGATCAAGGGAGTGTCTGGTTTCGTACTGTATGATTATTATGTTTCAGACACTGATAAACCTGCTGAAGACTGAGAAAGTACACGCTGTCCGTTCCAGTCGAGATCAGAGGAGCAAAAGCATTTTGTTCAGCTCAGGAGATCAAATGGGTCTCGTTTAATTTTTATCCCAAAAATATCAAACAGAGTCAAATTTCAACAGTAGCTGAGTTTCCATAAAATAAAATAGCGCAACTTGAACTTAAAAAAATAAATAAATTCACTTAACGGAAACACAGCAATTTCAAAAAGGTTAAGTTTTTTAGATCAAAAGTTTTTGCGACATTTTGACACTTTTTTGCATCACAAGAGTCACGTGATCAACAGCTGGATGTTATTACTGGCGAAAATCACAAAGAAGACGACAGGAAGTGGTAGGAGGATGAATGTTTGTTTTTGTTTTTACAGACAATGTGCACCAGAGCTGTCATTGCATCACGCAGTTTATGAGAAGTTGCGTATTTTAACGTGTTGAATCCATATCTCTTCTGTAAAAACCACAGATTACAATTTCCCGCTTGCATAGCAGCTGATCTCTGATGGCTGACATGAGCGCTGGTGTCACCACAACTGTTTACATCTGTCGTCGCCATGTTTTTTAACGGCTTGTCGCGTGAAAAAGCTGATCTACGTGTGATTTTCATTTGATTTCTTATTTCATCAAATAATTAAATAAGAAATCTGTGAAATACAGACAAATATTTGCACGTTTGTAATGGAAACGCATTGTGAGACATCTCACAATAATGTGAGACATTATTGTTTAAAATCATTGCTTGTGAACAACTTTGCCGTTTGTTTTTCTGTGGGAAAATCACTCTGTCTGCCCAGACCGCCGATCCTTTCTCACCTCGTCGTGATTCTTCTTGAGGTAGTACATCTCCTCCTTCAGGCTGTCCAGGTCTCCTCTCAGGGTGGTGATTATCTGGTCATGGTCTGACTTTGCTCTCCTTAGAGCCTGACAGTCCCTCTCCACCGACTGGCACAGGGAGGCCTCTGCTTCCCATCTGCAGGAAAAAAGAAAGAGATAGGAAATACTTTAAAACTTTACAGAAGAATAAAAACTGTCAGGATGACCCTGGCTTATACGACTGCAAAAAACTGTTGGAATAATACTGTTTGGACAAATGAGACTAAGAAAGAGAAGTTTGACCATATTTTTCACTCTACTTTCTTCTTCTACTGCTCTCCAATTTGCACTATTTGATGGTGTTTCAAATGTTAAGTTTTTGTTTTACATCAGTGTTTATTCTCTCCATAGAAGCTACACCTGGTCTGCTGTTTGGTTTTGGCTGTGCACTGCAAAAATATAACATTTTACCAAGTGTTTTTGCTCTTCCTTCAAATGTATCTTAGAAAACTGGAAATAAGGCAAAACTAACTTAGAAGTACCTTTTCCGCAAGATATTGGAGCTTGTTTTAAGTGAGTAATTCCTTAATATAAAGAAAAAAGAACTAGTTCTACTGGTAGCTTATTTCACTTACATTATGTAAAAATGTATTGTTCTAAACAAAATATTCTGCCATTAGCCAACTATTTCTAATGCTTTGATGGGAACGTAGAGGAATTTGGCTGAATTGAACAGCAGCTAGGACTGGACAATAAATCAATAACAATATATATGAATGGATAGGTAATACAGCAAAAGAATATTCAACATAATGTTCGCTAAACTCCAATCCAGAACCGCACAGTATTCTGGGAGATGTAAGCCGAGGAAAGACTTTAGTCGCTCAAGATTTCATGGACAATTAAGCAAAGTTGGTGGTATCAACTAACTTGTGTCCTCTTTGGTTACCTAGCAACAGCCTTTTGAGTAACTTGTGGTTGCCTCGCAACTAGGGTGACCAAACGTCCGTATTTCCCGGGACATGTCCGTATTTCACGTCCTGTCCCGGGCGTCCCGGGTTTTTTTTAGAAAGTGAGGAAATGGCCTGTTTTTTTAAATTGCCTTCATTGGACCATTAAATTTACGGGCACTAGGACCTTGCGCACGGCGCTGCGTTTGACGTAATCCATGAGCTGCGTCAGTGCGGGCAGCCCCGCTTTCAGAGTTATTGCTGTTGACTTTTACTGAAAGCATTTTTAATAAACCAACTGTAACTATGTTATTCTAGGATTACGTAGGCCTATGTTAAGTCAGTGCATACCACAGACATCTCTATTCATGGGAACAGAGATCCCCCCCCCCCCCCCTCCAAGGTGTCCTGGTTTTCCCAAATGACAATATGGTCACCCTACTAGCAACGGCCTGTTGAGTAACTGACACAGCAGCAGTTTAACGTTTCACCACCATGTCTTAAAATTGCTTAAAAATAAACAACCACAGCCTGTAGTGAATAAAACAGAAAAAGGTTATACCATCGGTTTATTTAAAACAAAAAGATAATCAATAATTAGCAATATCCACTGATGTGAAATGCTTATACTGTATCGTGATACTTTTTTCATCCTAACAGAAGCCATGTCGTAATAAGCATGAAACCAAGCAACATACCGTCAATAGATCATGAAAACCCAGTGTGTGCTTTCCGAGTCTACCTTCTCTACCAGCTCTGGTCTCTTCAGAGATGGATGGGATCTCTGATAATCTATCACTACCAGCTCCAAATGGTGTTTCTTGGTTGTTCGGTACCTGAGCTCTGTGAGAAGGGGGCTCTTATTTCACAGTCTGACAGAAAGGTCATTTATTCTCATGCTTTGTTGTCTGGCACTCCCATGTGAATACTCACAGGAAGGAGAAAAAATAACCTCTGCATGACACTCACTTCACCCTGAAATCATCGGCTGCCAGTTTGGCATTGTCAATCTCCAGCATGATGCGGGCATTCTCCAGTGTCCTTTTTCTCATCTGTTGAGGAAAACGTGTGATTGAGAAAGTCGCTTTGCAAAAACACAAAATATTTCCAAGTATCTAGTTTCCAGTGCAAATATCTTAGTACACTTGAGCATGTTGAGCAGCTAGTAGATGTGATTGATTGACAGCACTAAGACCCTCCTCTTAGCTCTGACTGGTTGTTTTTGATCTTACAGCAATAGAAGCTCCAGGAGGAGATCAATATTTACACAGATTATCTGTCATACAGTCACAACATGGTGATAGTTTTAACAAATATGTGAAAACATTTTGTATAAAAGATTCTCCAACTTTAAAGAGGTCCTGTGTCTTGCAGGAAGGTTATTTATAAATTAGTTTTGCACTAAGATATTTGCATTAGAAACTAGTCCAAAAATACTTGGCAAGATTCTGTGTTTTTGCAGCCATTTGACTTACACTTAGACAAAAGATTTTATTGCAAAACCAAAAAGATCTTGAAATAAGACAAAACTAACCTACTAATAACTTTTCAATATGAAATGGGAGCTTGTCTTAAGTCAATAATTACTTAATATTGATGAGCAAGTTTATTATAAATAAAATCATTTCTCAGTGTAACAAGACATTTTAACTTATAAAATGAGAAAAATATCTTGTTCCAACTTTTATCACTTATAACAAATACTTTGTCATCTGTATTAAAGGATTATTTATTTAAAATAAGCTCCTATTTTTGCTGAAAAGTGACCTGTAAGTTGGGTTTATTTTATTTCAAGTCTATTAAGCAGTTTGAACTTGAAACTGAACTAAAAATACTTGGTAATATTTTGTGTTTTTGCAGTGACCATGGAAAGTCACTAACCTCCTGCCCAATAGCATGTGCCTGGGCCATCAGGCTCTCTATGTCGTGGCCTTTTGGCGTTCTCTCCATCATGAGGTGCATGATCTTCGCCTCCAGCTCGGCGTTGGACCGCTCCAGTGACCGTACCTTATCCAGGTAGTTGGCCAGCCTGTCATTCAGGCCCTGCATGGTCTCCTTCTCGCTGGCCCCAAGGCCGTTCAGGGACAGGCTGGAGCCCAGCATGTTGAGGCCGTTTCCCATGGACACGGAGCGGGACAGGGACAGCGAGCTGACGGTGGACAGAGAGGAGACGGGGGGCTTGGAGCGCAGGCTGCGCCCGCTGTCTCTCACTGTGATGCTGGAGAAGGAGGGCTGATGCACTGAGACGCTGCGTACTGACAGGGTGGAGGCCATTGTGGTTTCTGTAGAAAGTTTAGATCAAAGTTAGCTTTTCCCTTAAGGCAGGGGTGTTGTGGCAGAATGCATTAATAAAACCCTTTGGCAAACTTTAAATATTAATAAATACCTGTTCATAACAATGTAATTTGACTATACAGATAAAAACAGCTTTGAATTGATGGAGTAAATAATATTTAAGCACAAAACCCTTATCTCAGAAGTTATAATCATGTAAGGGCCACAGAAAAAGTTATTATGGGCCGTATTTGGCCACTGAGGGCACATATTACGTACAATTCACATTTTGCACATTTTTGTACTTTCATTTGTGTTTCCACTGCTTCTAAAAAAAAACCCAAGCAGTTTTCTAAGTGCTTTGTTTTTTTAAGTGCCCAACCTCCTGGAGTTTTCACAGGAGTTTTACCTCTTGTGAAAACTGGATAACCACCCAGACTTTTCTGGCAATAAGTTAATGTTTTTAGTGTCTGGAAAATGAGTGGTTTCAAAAACCTCCTGATTGTTAAGTCGCATTCCAATGGCTCTGCGCTGTTACCTAGCAACCCCAGAGAAGTCCAGTGCATTGCCTAGCAACCCCAGTAATGCCCAGCCTATTGCTTGAAACATAACTTTAACTTTCTCATATGATTACCTTCCTAAAATAATGGCCCAAGCCATGTTTTGCCAAAAGTGATTTAGCAAAGATAAATAACTAAAATAAGCTTCAAAAATCACTTTTGGCAAAAAAAAAAACAAACAAAACATTATTTTAGCAAATTATTGCTTTACATGTATTCCCTTTTAAAAAAAATAGAAAGATAAAAAGTTATTAAACCTCCTGTAAAAACTGAATATTATGCTTTATATTTAGATAAGAGACTGATTCTTTTTTCAGAAAAGTTTTCAGTTTTTGTGTTAGAAGGAGAAGCAGTACTTACATGTGTTTCAGAGCGTCAGTGGGTCTTTCTTTGCTCTGCTCGGCCGACTTTCTACTTCTCGGAGGCGAAAGTGACTGCTGTAGCTCCAGCAGCTAAACACAGGTGAGTTCTGTGATAGTATTTAGAGAGGAGGCGCCGCCGGGGAATCCAGCCCCTCTGCAAACAAGAAGAGGGATGCAACATGACACCGAACAGAATACCTGAAGGCAGTCATGAGCTCAGCAAACATGACCTTTGAAGCTTAATTTAAGGAAGGAAATGTGTATGGTTACCTTTAAAAACACTTTAAATATGGTTAAAACTGATATTTTTCAGGAAAATAGTTTCACTAAGCATTTTTGATCCAGTTCCTAGTGCAACTACCTTAGTAAACTTGAAATAAGACAGAACTGACTTAAAACATTTCAGCAAGATGTGAAAGTTTTAATCAAGTCAATAAATGTTTAATAATTAAAAAGTGTCAGTTCCACTAGCAGATTAGTTCTCTCATATTTTCGAAAAATATGAGAGAACTCATAGTTGCCTATTTCTAATAACTAAACAGTATTTTATGTTATAGTCTATATTAACTATATTATACTATACTATATTAACATACAATAATATAGTATGTTAATATTATTGTTAATTTTGTTTTTATTTGTTCCTGCTTTCACACTTGAATTTCCCCTTTGCGGGGACAATAAAGGCTGTTTCTATTCTACTGTGATCTATAAAAATTTGGCTTATTATATGTGAAATGATCTACCAGTGGGACTAGTACGTTTTTATCAGTATTAAGGAATTATTTACTGCCTATGTCCTGCTGAAAAGGTACTTGCATTTTAGTTACATGACCAAAAAATACTTGGTAAGATTTTGTGCTTTTATAGTGAGATAAATTTAATAAAGCAGCATTATCCTTGTTCGTTTTGGCAGCATAAAAACTAGTTTTCAGGGCAATATTTGGTCTCACAACTCCAAACAATGACAAGCTCTTCCTCAGAGCCCTGTGTGGTTTGCACGCACCAGACCCAGGTGTACTGAGGGAGGATACAATGGCTGCTGTGAGACGTGAGAAGCTGAAGAGCAACTCAGATGACTGGAGGGGAGAACAATGCAAGGATGGAGTGAAAAGAAAGTAAAAACCCCTGAGAAATATACAGAGAAATGCAGGGTGGAGGCAGAGCTGGCTGAACTGGAAACCTCACAAACGTTATACAGGTCAGCCATCTTTACACCTTTACAATACGTAATCTTCTTTTTTCTGTATGTACTATAAACATGTATCACTTTTAATTGCCCTGAGCATTATTCTCCAGAATATATCAGATCACTAAATGATACTGACTGTTAGATTTAACTCCACCAAGCTCCACCCAACACAGCTCTATTGTGGACGAACAGATTCTCGCTTTGTCCAGCACTCAAACGTCCTTTTGTCCTGCTGATGATGAGACATATTTGTCACTACAGGAAGAGGAGGAAGTTAGAAAAGTCACAAAAGCCCAAGGTTAATTGGGGGAACACTGCAAAAAACCAAAATCTAACCAAGTATTTTTGGTTTAGTTTCTCACGCAAACATCTTAGTATCCTTGAAACAAGACTAAACTAATTCACAAGTAACTTTGTAGCAAGAAATAAATCTTGCTGTGAAGTAATCTGCCAGTGGAATAAGACAGTTTTCACATAATATAAGTTGAAATGTTTTGTTCCACTGCCAGATTATCTCATCTATAACTAGAACTTTTTCATCCACATTAAGCAATTACTGACTTTAAACAAGCTATTTATTACTGAAACGTTAGTTTTATCTTATTTCAAGTTTACTAGAAACTAGATCAAAAATACTTTGTAGAATTTTGGGTTTTTACAGTGAAATGTCTTTCTAAATATCTCAAATGGTATTTATATGAAAAAGGCTGCAGTACACAGCAAAATACAAACTATTACTATGTATTATTGTCGAGTTTGTAGTGCAACTATTGTAGTTCAGTTTAAATAAGACAAAACTAACATATAGGTATTTTTTCAGTAAGATATAGTTAAGATATAGTTCTAGTTCTAGTTAAAGGTAAAATAATCTGCCAGTGGAACAAAACATTTCAATTTATTTTATGTGAAAACTATCTTGCGTCACAGACAGATTATTTCATAGCAAGATTTATTTCTTGATGCAAAGTCAAAAACAAAACTAACTTACAAATACATTTTCAATAAGATATATAAGTTTTATTCCTAAATGCTGACATAAAAGGACTAGTTTTGTCGGCAGATTATTTCACTTGAAGTCCTAGATAAATTTCTTGTCATAAGTGAAATAATAATAAGAAAACAAAGACCTCGGTGGGTTTAGAGCGAAACAAATTAACACCTTTTGCTCACTGTAGGATGGAAGATCTGTGATCAGGATGTCTTCTTGAATCGTGTTTGTGTTTTGACTTTAAGATTAAGAAGAACTAGTAAAACAAAAAAAACCACAAAAAGTTAGGTTATAAGAACAAAAATGTTTCCTTTTTTTGTGTTGAACCTTTAAAAAGTTGTTGATTTCGGTAAGAAAGAATTAAAGATTAGCTTTTTGGATCTGTTTTTATGTTTCTAATAAACTTATAAATGTATTAATCAGACTTCCATAATGTGTTCTTCTTTTATTCAAGCTAATTTTACTTAGGAATAAGTTATTTTTAGTTAGTTTTAAGAAATTAATATGTGGGAGAGATTCTTGCCATATTTAATTATTTTGTGTTTTGTGGATCTTCAGTGAGAAAAGTGACGATGACGGAAAAAGATTGGACTCAGTGGAGCGTCGCATTAGTGTGAATTTATCTGCAGGTCGTCACTTCAGTGTGAAAACACATTTACTCAGAGGATCAGGTCTCAAATCATGCACGAACCCCCGACTTGTTAAACACAGTATTTTTCTCACCTGGATGAAAGTCATGTAAAAACTAAACATAGATGAAGCCGTCCAATCAGGTCATAATCAAAATTTTACAACTTTAGAGCATTGAGCTTGAATGTTTGGTGAAAGGAAGAAAAACGCTTCACACTCACACATGAATTGAAATTAATTAGAAAGAACTAAGTAACTGAAAATGTTTTGATTCATTTGTTCTCTAAAATGCTCTATGCGTTGCTGTATCTTGATTGTGTAGTAAATAGTGACATCTAGTGATATTAAATGAAATGGATTTCTCCTGGGAAAGCTGAATCAAGTCAGCTTTCCCAGGCTGACTTGGGTATGCTTTCCAATTTGGTATGCTTTCCAATTTTGAAGTTTTATTAGTTTTCTTTTTTTTAGAAAGAAAATATCCTATTTATATATTTTCTTCTAAATCCCTAGACTTTCTGATTATTTTCAATGTTTTTTTGTTTTTTTCTACAATTTTAAACTGCAGGTTGTATAACAATAGATTTATTATAAAAAGCAAAAATAATTTCAGCTGCAAAACTAAAATGATTTTTCAGTTTTAAGGTGCGTTAGTACTCTAAAAGAAAAATATTTAAGACTAATATTTTAGCTGAAACATGTGCAGGCTTCAGACGGTATCTGTACATATCTTTATATTATCTTTCTAATATCTTTCTAAGTTTCTATTGAGTTTCTGATCAGTCAGTTTCTCATATCTGTTGCAACTTGTTCCATTAACCTAAATTGTTAAGTTTTCTTCATAAAACGGATGAATTCTCATCTAACATTTATTTATTTATTTTATTTTTTTTACAAGTTAATGTTAAAATCTTACGTTACTTTATTTTGTTCTATTTTCTAAGCAGATGTGATATACACGTTTTTGTTCCGAAACCATACACAGTAATTAGGGCACATACATTATTTTCACTTTAGATATTTGTTAAGATTGTCCAGGAGCGCATCACCCCATCGAACCGCCATAGAAGATCTTTGTCACTACTGGCAGGACGACACCGTTTCCGCTCGACATTAAAACACCGATAAAAGCCCAATTAAGACATGTAGGTTTGATGCTATGTGACAAATTATTATTATAAAAGTCTATTTATATTATTTTTAGTATTTATTTTTATTATAAGTCTAAAATTAAGGAGTAGAAAAGAACTTTTCAGCTTTAGCTAACAGGTCAGCTATTGCTAGCTTAGAAACTAGCTAGCTAAATAGGCTAAAATATATTAGCATTTGACAGTTTAATTTTAAGTATTGAACATACTTACGTAGGGTGAAAACACAATCAAATAACTTGCTATAAGGTGGGAGAAATTGAGTTTTTGTCCTTTTAAAATTGATTTTTTTTTTTTTTTTTTTTTTTTTTTTTTTTTTTACATTTAAAAGGTGTGATAAGAACGCCTCAAATGAACTTTTCTCCGCGGCCCGATTTAAAGCTCTTGACTATGTGTTTGAGGTGAGTTTATGTCTTTGTTGAAGTTTGGCGTTTGCTTTAACTTGACAGTGACTAAAAATTAGACCTTAGTGTTTTTTAATCTTCTTTTTTAGGCTAGCACCACTCTGAAGATCTCCATGAACTTACTGTCGCTACCAGTGCCGTATGTAACTGGTACCAGTGACCTTTACCCCCACAATGGCAGGTTACCTGATGACACCTACAGGAAGCCATGGATCCGAGGTAAACAGAACACAAAGATACATTTAAACAGCTATCAATTTATTTATGTGGAGCAGCAAAGGCTATTGGAAATAAATTGCTATCTTAATACTTTTAAAAAAAAAGATAATTGTCCTGTTTATAATATTCAAAGTGTTAAGACTTTGGGCAATAATGTGTAAACAGTTGATTTGTTTTTATATTTTGCTTTATTTAGTTCATTAAAGCATTTTTTAAAAATGCTTTAATTTATGGGCTGCACAGTGCCGCAGTTGGTAGCACTGTTGCCTTGCAGCAAGAAGGTTCTGGGTTCGATTCCTGGCCGGGGTCTTTCTGCACGGAGTTTGCATGTTCTCCCTGTGCATGCGTGGGTTCTCTCCGGGTTCTCCACAGTCCAAAAACATGACTGTCAGGTTAATTGGTCTTTCCAAATTCTCCCTAGGTGTGAGTGTGTGTGTGCATGGTTGTTTGTCCTGTTTGTTTCTGTGTTGCCCTGCGACAGACTGGCGACCTGTCTAGCGTGTACCCCGCCTCTCGCCCGGAACGCAGCTGGAGATCGGCACCAGCAACACCCGACCCCGTTAGGGACAAGGGTGAATGAAAATGGATGGATGGATGGCTTTAATTTATCTATTTTGTACTCTTTAGAGCACCAAGTGAAATCTTTAAGTAACCCATTATTACCAGTTTTCTAATGTTTTCTTTTTGCTTGTTTCAAAATTTTGTTCAGCTGGATGTCACGTTATGATCTTGAACTGAAACACTAGACCAAACAAACACTTTCTTGGTGCAAAATACATATTTTATTGAGTGGAACTCTCACAAAGTTATATATAAAAGGTAAATAACTGATATGGTGTAAGTCCATAAGTGAGAGGTGAAAACGCAACAAAATTTTTGCGTTTTATTGTCCTGGCCTTAGATGGGAAACATGACCTTTCCAATCTAAGGTCACGTAAACAGGACCTTATGTTGGAAATTTCTCCTTCAACCCATTACTGTTAAAACTATGTTTCAGGACTTGTTTATTGCATTTAAAAATCCTGTAAAAATGTTTAGCTACTCAGTTTTTGGTTCCACAAGAGATTTCTAGTCCAAATTTCATGATGAGTTCAAACATTCAAGTCGAGTTTGATCTATCGCCAATATTTACCTTTTTTATGTTCTTCGATGTGCAATCTTTGCACATTTTTAAGATTTGCATATTTTTATAATATTGTATGCATTGGAAAAAGGTTTTCTTTGAGTTTAAAATCAGAGCATGGACTCAGAAACAAAAGAAATAATTGCTCTTTACATTTTTTAGAATAATCCTAACTGGGATTGAAAGAGAAATTACACAAACTACTGTATTTATTCAGCTACGCCTTACTTTTATTTACAGGAAAGGTGATTTCTTCCTGCAAACTCTTTGTCAGTGGTTCAGTTCTTGATGATCTTGGACAGAAAAATCATCTTGTTAATTCATTGGAAAGGTATCAGCACTAAAATGGAACAAATTAAACTTTTTAAATGTATTTTGTAAACATCTGTGTAAAAATTTCAGATTTATTGTGGAAAAGGATGTGGAGATAGTTCCCAGCTCTAATCCCGACTCCTTTGATGAGGAGCAGTTTATTTTCCTCCTAAATAAGCAGAGTAATGATTCATGTCAGGAAACATTTTCTAAATGCAGACCTGACCAGACCAGTCCACAAATTAAGAGCAAAGGTAACTAATTACACTTATACTTCCCTCAAATATCTTTTTAGATGATATTTTAATGTGTTTTATTCTCCCAAACCTCCTTACATACATAGATCTCTTCCTCTCTGAGGACTTCATTGCTCCAGATTTGGTGGCAGAGTTAAAAAGACATTTACCATCTTTGAAAGCCAAACTGTCCAGGCTGAAGACGCTTCCTGTGTCCGACCCGCTGCTGAACTCAACGGGAATCAGCATCTCTCAGGACGCCATGTTCAGGTGCTCTTCTGATCCAGAATCATTTCTGTTGCCTTCAGAGCTTCTTGTTACCACGATTATGTTTCATCCCAGCTGCTTCAGACGATGCGAGTCCTACCAGAAACCTCTAGATGCCATCGGTGATGTCATATGTGGAGATTTTCAGGATCAGTTTCTTAAACTTCCTCTCTTGCAGACAGAGGTACAGGACTCTGGGATTAGTGTTTAAAAATGTTAATGCATGGATTACTTACTTGTTTTATTGCATAAAATCAATGATAAATTATTATTAAACATATAATTAGTGAGAGATTGTTTGGGTATGTATATATATGTTTTTTATTATCTTCTCTGCAGTCTTTGCTGTTACCGCCTGTAGTCGACAGTTCCCGGCTTAAAACACAAAACTTCACGGATTTTTCTGGTGTCGGTGGTTGTGTGAACATTTCTCCAGAACCAGTAGACGAGGAATGTTCTGTCCTGGATTTACTTCGCACAAGTGAGTAACAAATATTATCCAGGGTGCTTAAAATCCTTGAAAATCCTTGAGTTTCTTGGAGATGTTTTTAAAAGTTTGGAAAGTGCTTGGTTTTCAAAATGCTCAGTTTGGTAATAAAGTTCAATTTAATGTTTGATTAAAAGCTTAAATGTGGGAAATGTTATTTACAGTTGAAATCAGATATTTTTATACATTACACTTTTTTTTTCTCAGTATGAAATTAAATCAGACTAAATGTTTCTTGTTTTATGTTAGTTAGAATTAACAAAATTATTTCTATTTGACAAAAGCTAGAAAACCTAGGGAGAACTTTTTTTTTTAGAAATTTTTCTATGCGACTTTCTTTATTATGTTTAAGCATTTAACTTGAACAGGAAGGTCTATGTGTTTGGATTGTTTCAATGTAATATTTATTATTTCATTTTTCTAAATGACTTATATGTATATTAGAAATAGAGATTGTTGTTTATTTTATAAGTGAAACGTTGTTGAAATTGGGGATTTTTTTTGTTAAATTCATGTTTTGTTCTCAGACCTATCAGGTGTTGACGGAGAGTGAGAGGGAGACATTTCAAAACATATGATTTTATTATATTTTTACCTTGTACCTGAATGTAGAATACTCTAGCAAGACATCATTAATTACATTAATGAATGATAACATTTAATTGTCAATTGAAGCTGTCATTTTTTAGTTAATTTGTATTGTTTTTATATCTAAAGTGATGGAAAAGTTTGAAAACTTACCTTAAAAATGGCTGAAAAATGTTTGAATTTTACTGTGTAAAAGTGTTTAGGAAGTGTATTTAATTACAATTTTCTCTTTTTTCCTGTAGCTTCTCTTTCAAAGTCTCCATTGGAAATTTCACAATTTCATTTACAACAAAAACAAATAAAAGAAAAGAGACAGAGTGGAAAACTGACGGAATTAGGATGCTCAGGTAAATGCGCACCAAAAACCTTTGCAGGCTGGAGTCCAAGCTGTGATTTGGCCCAAAACGTTTTGTTTTTTTAAGGGAGTGTTGCGTCTCCAGCTGGATCAGAGATGGATTTTATTCTGAGCCCGATTCCTAAGAAGAACCGAACCCACATCTGTCTGTCCACATCTCATCTCCAGGAAGAAAAACTTTCTCCTTTCACACCAACGTGAGAAAATATTTCAGCTTCATGTTCAAACTTTAAATTCTCCAAAAGAAGATAAAATTCCATCTCCATTTCATACAATAAAATAATATTCATAATAAAAATGACTGATCAAAACCGGAAATCTCAAACTGACATCAGATTAACCCAAATTTCAGTCGACTTTTTATTACAGAAACAAACACTTGACTTCTGTAGCATTCTTTATGTTAATGCACTTTTAAAAAAGTAACAGTCATGATTGTTTTTCAGATCTTTGCTCTCAACAAGAACCAAAAATGAGATGAAAAAAACAGTCTGGAGCTCAGAGAAGCATCTGACCTTCGTCCTTCGCTTCCTGTTGTCAGGTAAAAACTTTATCAGACGTTAGAAAAATAACTTTACTACTACATTATTAATTAAAAAATACTACAGAAAACACAATACAAAGAAAAGTCTATAGAGCAAAAATTGTTTTCATTAAAAGATATACTATATGTGGATGATTTCATTTGTATATTATAGCTCTTTGGAGAAATTTACAACTTTGCTTGCCATATTAATTTCACTGCAAAAAAATAATCTTCTTAAAATAAATAAAAAAAGATAAATGTGTATCAATCTGCAAATAGAGATAATACGTTATCAATATTCAAGAATTGTTATGATTATTTTAATTAATTCACCAATTAGTGCACACAAAAAAACATTTCAGACTGCTAAACTAAGGTATTGATCTTTGTTTGTTTGATAGCAAAAAATTAATTAATCAAAATCAATTATATTGCATTTCAGAGACGTTATAACTGCCTCTGTCCTGCAGGAACCTTAAAATTGTTGCTGATATTCTTTCAAATGGTCAATTTACCACAAATTGTAACTAAACTTTAAAAACATCATCTTTAGTTAAAATTCTCACACTTAATAATTAATATTTAATTTATTTAACCTTCATAGAATCCATTTAGACTTTTGTTTGTTTATCTTGTTTTAGTCGAGCAATGATTTGGTTTTATTCACCTTCCGTCGCAAGATATTTAAAACCATTGAAGTAATAATTTTTATTTATTATTATCTGTCAAAATTTTGTACTTTTATTGTACAATTAAAATGAGTGAGTGCTGTAGCCTCTTTGGACCACCAGGGGTCGGTATTTTCCTGAGGAAAAGGTTTATGTACTTTATTTGTTTCTTTTACTTTGTTAATCTGTTGTGTAGATATTTCTTAGTCTAATATTGGTTATTTAATAAAAAAAAATTATTGATTACAAGAATGATTGGTTTTTATCAACCTTTGTTCTTTAGTTTAAGTATTGATTAATCTTTGTTTTGATTTTAAGTAAATTATAATCCAGGGAAATATACAAAACTCTCCACTTTCTTCTTTCTATATGTAAGAGATTGTTCCATCCTTTCATTTATTTATTTTATAGATTAAATTACTGATTAATTTATTAATATCATCCATATTAAATATATCTTTTAATCCCCAAATAACTCTTCTTCATTTTCTCCCAGAGCCTGCTTTACATGAACCAGCCTCAGGGTTTCATCCTCTGCGTGAAGCGTTGGGAGTTATTAAACTAGAAGAACAAGGTTTCAGCAGTGCTGTTGACAAACTGGAACTATGTCTGGAGACGGGAAAACCAGAGACAATTCTGGGTAAAAACCTTGAGTTGATTGAAAAGATGACGATTGAGGTTCCTACAAACGGACAGAACGAGAAAGAAGACTTCAGCAGAATGATGGCTGAACACGAGGAGGGTGAGGATCTGTGTAAAGATATCTTTATGACAGTCTCTTACAGTGTTTTTGTTCTTTAAAATAAATATTTGAATTCTTTTATAACATATTTATAAGCCAACAAGCAGAAATATACTTTATTTTTGCATGCTTTTGTACTTCCATTTGGGTCTAAGCAACTTCTGAAAACAATTCAAACCTTTAAAAAATAAAATCACCCAGTTTTTTGGGGGGGGTTTTCCGCAATAAGTTAAATGGCTTTTGATGTCTGGAAAATTATCCATTTCATAAAACTTTCAAATGTAACAAATCAGCAGAGCCCAGCTCTGGTTACCTAGTGACCACAGCAGAGTTCCGCCATTACCTAGCAACCCAAGCAGAGCTCTAGCACATTTGGTCAGCTGGTTTTACCGCTTTATGCTGTATAATAGCTGCTGGAAAAGACAATTGATTTGTTGTTGACTTATCCTCTGGAAACCATGTGCTGAATTCTTGTTGGTTGTACAGGAGACTCTAGTTTTGCTTTTCAAAGATGTGTGTTTGTATAATTCTGCATTTGTTTGCAGCTGTTTTCAGCTGCGAGTGTAAATGTTGAGTTAGGGGCAGTGGCCAGCAGCAAATTATTAGGATTTAAAGGGACAAGAAGATAAAATCTCTTTATCTAACAATGATTTTGTGCAAAAGAAATGTCATGAAGATGTTTTGTACAGCCCATAGATCTACCCCAACCTTCCTTTTTTCTAACTTTCTTTCTTTCTGAAGATCAAATTAAAAAAATGAAACATATATATATAAATTCCCTTCTCACCCACCGTGGGTGGTTCTTAACCTCTGAGCTCGGGTCCTCTACCAGAGGCCTGGGAGCTTGAGGGTTCTGCGCAGTATCTTTGCTGTGCCTAGAACTG
>CAEGAD010047674.1:0-21617 GCA_903067055.1 Poeciliopsis paucimaculata | reverse complement strand
TTGGGTCTTGTCTGGTGTGGTAGATCTGGGCCTCTATTGCTCTGGTGTTTAGGGCCTGTTCCTGGGCGGCCAGGATGATCCATGCGTTTAATATATATATATATCCATTTTCTTTCACCCTTGTCCCTAGTGGGGTCGGGAGTTGCTGGTGCCGATCTCCAGCTACGTTCCGGGCAAGAGGCAAGGTCACCCTGGACGGGTCGCCAGTCTGTTGCAGGGCAAACAGGACAAACAACCATGCACACACTCACGCCAATTAACCTGACAGTCATGTTTTTGGACTGTGGGAGGAAGCCGGAGATCCCAGAGAGAACCCACCATGCACAGGGAGAACATACAAACTCTGTACAGAAAGACCCCGGGCCGGGAATCGAACCCAGAACCTTTTTGCTGCAAGGCAACAGTGCTACCAACTGCACCACTGTGCAGCCTCTTGCTCTGCTGTTGTTTAGTCAGCTTTAATGAAACTCTTTAAAGTTGTTCTTGTTACATCTTCACAGTTTCCCTGACACCAACACCACCGTCCAAATAAAATACATCAACTTAAGTGAGATGGTGTCATGAATACAATATCGACAAAAAACATGACGTTAGTCTCATATTCTAGTCCTAAATTCATTAAATGTAAACAGAATATAATTAAGAGAACTAAACGCATTGACGTTATAGAATAATACTGTACTTTGTGCCTTCACCGGGTCCACAATGAGCACATGTGTTGTATTTACCTCAGGAAGAATCTCATTGGTCAAACTCGACAGAGTCCCGCCCTGTCTCCGCCCAGCCCGCCTGTGATTGGCCAACTGAGTCTCTGCTCATATCTCTCCACATTCACCGAGCAGAGGCCGCTCCCCGCAGGGGTTCATGGGAAATGTGGTGTAAATTTGTGCATTGAACCCGCGAGCGGCGCTGCGGGAACTACAACTCCCAGCACAAGAGCAACAGGTGGAGTTTCAGCACCAGGTGACGGACTTCAGTCCCGTCCTGCAGAAGAATCCAGTTTCTGAGTTTATCAGCAGAAATGTCTGAAGGAACGTGAGTATTTGTTTTACTTTCTATTTAAATGAAGTCTGGAGTTTAATTGTAATAAATCAAAAACTTAAAACCAAAATACTTGCAGTATAACCAGGTTTATTTGATAGATTATATTTAAAAATCTGTCCATAAAGTGTCAATATGTGACTTTATAAAGTGAAGTGATGCAGAAACTGTAAAGAGTTTAATAACCTGAGACCTGAAGACAGAGAGGGCTTTGACTAGGCCATCAAAATGAGGCATGGGTCTGTTTCTGTTTCTCTGAATAATCCAGGTGGAACAACTTCCTGGTTTCTTCCTGTTGCTCACTTTCCTCCATGAAAGCATTGAGGCTGAAACAGACCCACTGAGTCCCTTTAACTGGACCTCCTGCAAAGCGAAGCTCAGACTGATTCTGTTTTCTCCCATCTATAGATCCAACATATGAGCCTCCCATGTTTACCTGATATTCAGATGCATTTCTGACATTCGGATCATGTCAGAATCTCAAGCTTGAGGATAAAAAGCATGAATTGTATAAATGCTGTTTAGAAACTGAAAGTTTTAAACTAAAGAGAAGACTGGCCCAGTGTTTAATGGGCCAGGAGGAATCAAATGGACTGAATATCTTGTTAGCAAGCAAAGGCTAAACCCACAACTCATGGAAAACAAAGACCACAGTAATATCACACACATTGTTCATGCACTGATGATACATAAGCAGCACCTGGTGCAGAACTATTTCCTGCTGCTTGTTAATGTTTCAGCAGAAACTCTTTAGTTTCTGAGGTAAAATCTGACCTGCAGTTTGATTGTTTCTGTGGCAGGCAGCTGCGGCGGCGAGGCGGGCCGTACAAGACGGAGCCGGCCACAGACCTGAGCCGCTGGAGGCTGAGAAACGCAGAGGGCAGGCAGACCTGGAGCTACATGGACGACCAGGAGACGCCCAGCAGGGAGCAGACCATGCTGGAAGCTCATTCTCTGGGTCTGGACATCGTAGGTCTTCAGTCTTTTTCTCTTTTTCCACATTTCACTCTATTAACTGGGCTGTAAAACTCAGGGTCTAGGCCTCGCTTGTCAATGCTTTAGGAAACTAGAGCTGCTTCAGCTTTTTAACTGAGTGAAGAGAAACTGAACTGTTGATGATTGTAAATGCAACAAAATCCAAATAAAACCCTGAGAAACCCAAGGAACTGGAGCAAGTCTGGCTGCTTCAGGTGTGTTGTAAAGAAATAAGTTCTGCTTCAACAGCCTGATCCTGATTTCTGTCCACAGAGTCAGTTTGTGTCAGACTCCCCGGCCTCTGAAACGGCTCTGGATGCTGCAGTTAAAGGCATGAACTTCTACAGTCGGCTCCAGGCTGAGGACGGCCACTGGGCCGGGGACTACGGTGGACCGCTCTTCCTGCTCCCAGGTGAACCAGCTCACCGGGCCGACAGGAACAGAAACCTGTTCGGTTCCTTCCTGCTTGAATCCACATATCCATATGTGGATATGACTGAGGGTTTTAGGTGGAACAGAGTTCGATCTTTTGGTTCGATCAGCAGATAAATGAATCAGACTTTCTAAGCAAACTAAGTGGAGTTTGATAAAAGCAGCTGAAACAGAGCTGATGTGAATGCAGCCTTAGTTCCTGTTTGTTTCCCAGGTCTCCTCATCACGTGTCATGTTGCTAAGATTCCTCTGCCTGAGGCCTGGAGGAAGGAGATGGTGAGGTACCTGCGCTCCGTTCAGCTGCCAGACGGAGGCTGGGGGCTGTGAGTCAACACCAGGCTTTTATCTATGGATCAGCGCCATCTAGTGGCCATTTAACTGCAGAACCTAACAAAGGAGGCCAAAGTTTCTTCCCACTAAAAGCCATTCAGGCATTGAGGATGAAGAGTCACCGAGTTATTTTGTCCTTTGATCTCCAAAAGATCTTTAAAAACTTCTGATTTTGCGTGTTGGGAGCTGATTGCTGTGTTTCTGCCTCAGACACGTTGAAGATAAATCCACAGTGTTTGGAACGGCGCTGAGCTACACGTCTCTGAGGATTCTGGGAGTGGATCCTGATGATCCAGATCTGGTTCGAGCTCGGAACAACCTGCACAGCAAAGGTTTGGATCAGATTGAGTCGCTGCTTCCCTTGAACATGTGAACGTTGTAACGAACCGTCGGTGTCTCCAGGTGGCGCCGTCGGGATCCCGTCCTGGGGTAAATTCTGGATGGCTGTCCTGAACGTCTACAGCTGGGAGGGACTGAACACGTTACTGCCAGAGATGTGGTGGGTCATTCTCAGCTCTGGGTTTTAAAGGAGGACAGTTTTACTTTGTGGCTGCTGGTTACTGACGTCTCCTCCAGTATCGGCTCATTTTCAGTCGGTTCTGGTTGTTTCAGGCTCTTCCCCGCCTGGATGCCAGCCCACCCATCCACCCTGTGGTGCCACTGCCGCCAGGTCTACCTGCCCATGAGCTACTGCTACGCTGTCAGGCTGTCGGCAGAGGAAGACCCTCTAATTCTCAGCCTTCGACAGGTGACACCATGACGCTACCACAGAATGAGCTCATTTAATAGATAAACATGTTACATTACAGACGATTTGCTTCCCTGTTTTTAAAACTCTTAACTCACTGAGAGTCAAACTGTAACCAGGTGTTTCTGTACTGAACCTGAATTTGTTAAAGGAGAGTTTTACACAGTATTTTTCTAGTCTTGTTTTGAACTGCAGGACTTGGAGACATTAAATCTGGGTGAAGTTTCATCATTTGTCTTTAAAACAGTTTGTGATTCATTACACCTTTAATTTATCTCTCAAAACAAAAACAAAACTTCAGTTTTTCCCCAAAAGTCCAAATTAAACTCATCTTAACATCCTAAACATGTGATTGTCATATCTGAGTCGCATCCTTTCAGAGTTAAATAACTTGATGCTTCTGGCAAAAAGTGACCATGTAAAAATGTGCAGCAAACGACGAAACGCTGCAGAAACACGAAAGATTCAAATGACCAAAACACAAAACCCACAAATGCAAGAGAAAAACACGGCAAGCAAAACTGCAGAGTAACAGCAGCAGGCGGTTAAATCTCTGCCAACTCGCTCCACAAACTGATTCTGCTGTTTGTCCTGCAGGAGCTTTTTGTCCAGGACTTCGCCTCCATCAACTGGATTGCTCAGAGGAACAACGTGGCCGCCTGCGACCTGTACACTCCTCACTGCACGCTGCTGTCTGTCGCCTACAGTAAGAACCGTCTGACCATCATTCAGTCATAACCAAAAAAGGGAAAAGTCTTAAATATCATTTGGGATGTAAACAAATGAATTGAAGGTCTACCAGCTGCTGGGAGGAAGGATCTGTGATTTCGCTGCTTTGTGCACAGCGGATGCAGCAGCCTGCTACTGAAGGAGTTTCATGCATGGGAAGGAAATGTCCACATTATTATTATTATTTTAGCCAGAATCCATCTGTCTCCCACTTCCTGTATGGGTCAAGGGTCATCCTGGCACTGAGCTGTTCCAGATGTTTCCTTCATGAAGTGTTTTTCTCCCAGCTGTTTGGTCTCACAGTGTGACTGTCTGCAGTGGTGCTGAACCTGTATGAAGCTCATCACAGCATCGCGCTGAGAAAGATGGCCGTCAGAGAGCTGTACGACCACATCCAGGCCGACGACCGCTTCACCAGGTGCATCAGCATCGGGCCGGTGAGGACGGATCATTTCCTCAGGAACTCGTCTGACCTCAGACCTCTGAAGAAACGGTTTCCATGTTTTGGTGCAGATCTCTAAGACCATCAACATGCTGGTCCGCTGGTACGTGGACGGCCCCACGTCGGCCGTGTTTCAGGAACACGTCTCCAGGATCCCAGACTACCTGTGGTCAGTTGGAACCAGACTCAGAAAGGTTCTGATCGGGAACGTAGAACACAGAAAGTTCAGCAGCTGTTTGTGTTTCTTACAGGCTGGGACTGGACGGGATGAAGATGCAGGTGAGATTTTAGCTCTCAACAGTTTCTCCTGCTTTTATTTTCAGATCTTTTAAAAATGGCCGCTTTCATTTTGAGAAAATTAATTATTTGCTTTAACATTCCTGCCTGCTTTTGGAAATTGTTTTTGCAGTCAGACATACTGATCATTTGGTGCTACTTCAAAAATATTTGTGAGAAATGTTGTGCTTTTTTTTCACAGCAGTGTAGTAAAAGAAATACTGCCACCTGCAGGTGGGAGTTGGCATCATTTCAATACAATGTTTCTGTGTTGAAGTGATTATTTGCAATAAACTCACAATCAGCTCATTACTCACTGCTTTGGGTTCAACAAAACAAAACTGAAAAATGTTCCAGGGGTGTGAAAACTTTTATAAATCAGTAAAATCTTCCATCTGTGGATTCAGTTCTGCAGAACATCAGACGTTTATCTTCTGTTCTGCTTAAATCAGTCCCTCCAGTTTTTTGCAGTTCCACTTCTTGTTGCTCAGTCACATCAACGACTCAATAAACTCCCTGTGGTTTGTAGTTGGAACATAAATAAACCTCTAAAGACTAAAGCAGTTATGAGCTTCAGATGTTTCCTCTCATTGTGTTTGTCAGTAAAGTTTCTCCGTGTCGTTTCGTCCTCAGGGAACCAACGGCTCTCAGCTCTGGGACACGTGTTTTGCCGTTCAGGCTTTCCTGGAGGTGACATGAAAACACGTCTCCATCCTTTCCCTTCATGTTTCTCTGCTGCTTGTTGACGTTGTTTCTGTGGAAACCGTCAGGCTGGAGCGCAGGACGACCCCAAACTGGTCGGATGTCTGCATGAGGCCCATGACTTCCTCAGGGTCACTCAGGTTGCGGCTCGTTAGCGCCCCCTCCTGTCAGCTAACATGGAGATCTGAACATGTTTTCTGATGGTTACTCTTCCTCCTCCTCAACAGATTCCTGAGAATCCTCCTGAATACCAGAAATACTACAGACAGATGAACAAGGTGCAGGAAAAATCACATTACAGCAACAAATAGCTCAGAAATGATTCAAATTTACTCCAAACTCAAACAAACAGACTTGGATGTTTGTATCTGTGTAGAGGTATTTACCCTAAACGTCTCTCTGTCAGGGCGGCTTCCCCTTCAGCACCAGGGACTGCGGCTGGATCGTGGCCGACTGCACGGCTGAAGGCCTGAAGTCGGTGATGCTGCTGCAGGAGCTCTGTCCCTCCGTCAGACAGCCAATCAGCTCGCAGCGTTTGTACGACGCCGTTAATGTGGTGAGTTTAATTATTGTGGTGCTTTTATAGATTCTGTGGTGCATGCTGGGAAATTTTCTCCATCTAACTAGATTCTGGATGTGGATTCGCCATCCTGACAGTTTGTTGTCTGACTCCGATTGTCTGACAGGTTTTCGGTAGGAACGTTTTCCGTCTGCACATGCAGAAAACCGTCTCACACAGAAATCGTAACATTTAGTAACAGAAATACATCAGATTTCAGCAAAACCCCAAACTGAGCAGGAAGACCTGCAGGAGCGAAGCCTGAATCTCTGATGGTTCATGATGGCAGGACGTCTCTGTGCCTCCACTGAGCTGAGCTTTAATCTGCTTTAATCTGAGTTTTTAGTTTGTTGCTGTCTTGCAGCTGCTGAGCATGAGGAACAGAGACGGAGGATTTGCTACGTATGAAACCAAACGAGGAGGAAGACTCCTGGAGCTGCTCAACCCGTCTGAAGTGTTTGGTAAATGTCATCAAGCCTCAGAGCAAATCGCTGCTTGTTTACAAATCTGAGTTACTGTTGCAGTAACATAATATTAAACATATTTTATTTTTCCCTTCATGCAGTTTATGAAAAGAGAACTGAACCTTCAGCTGGCTCACAGGTTTAGGGCTGATGTGGTTTGTAACTGGGCGCTCTGCTTGTCTGCACCAGGTGACATCATGATCGACTACACCTATGTGGAGTGCACGTCTGCAGCCATGCAGGCGCTGAGGCATTTCCTCCAGGCTCAC
Source organism: Poeciliopsis paucimaculata (assembly GCA_903067055.1). Lineage (NCBI taxonomy): Eukaryota > Metazoa > Chordata > Actinopteri > Cyprinodontiformes > Poeciliidae > Poeciliopsis > Poeciliopsis paucimaculata. The sequence goes on along the minus strand of CAEGAD010047674.1, from coordinate 14,650 downwards.
CCTGATCACCGCGCCGCAGAGATCAGGTAGAGAAACATCCCGTCTGCATCACCATCATCAGACAGCAGGGCAGTTTACTGCTCAGTTCCATTCAGGCTCCAAGTCTTGGTAGTTACAATTATTACATATTTAAAACGAAGAAATGATGAAGAAAAATGGATAAGTTTACAGTTGGGAGTTCAACAGCTGAACATTTTACATCAGTTTGTTCAGTGAGGATCAAACAGCAGGACAGAGACCTAACAGCCCAGCACTCCATCTGCAGTTTTAAGAGCTCAGTGTCAATCACTGTAACTCAGAGCTAACAGTGTAATTCAACTGATAAGAAGTCCTGAATTCTGCTCAGGTTCTGACCAGCATCTTTATTCTGATACAGAATCAGCCGGTTTCTCCCAAAAACAGTTTGAAGAAATACTTCCTGATATTGAGCAAATTAACTGCTTCAAGGACGTGTGTAGTGAAAGGAAGCAGCTGAAAGTCTAACTTTCCTGCAGTGTTTTATCATCACTTCATGATGTTCTTCTACATGACAAAGTTCAGAAAATGTTTTTGTTTTTGCATCATAAAAATGATTTTTCCTGTAAATTCTGGGATTTTACAAATTTTGTTTGAGTTTTTGAAATGAGATTAAACTTTCACAGGTTTTTCACTGAGGTTTTATTTTGGTTTAATAACAGGAAATCTGTGGAGTAGGTTTTGAGGTTAGAAGAAAACAATTTTATTAACAGATTCTAATAAAGTGAAGGAAAAATCAACCAAAACTCAGAGTTTCAGAAAGCTGAAGTTCTGCTTGTTGCTCAGATCCACCCTGAGAGACGGCCTGGAGTTCTGCCGGCGGGTTCAGAGGCCCGATGGATCCTGGGAGGGGTGAGCCTGTTTTTATCTCCAGGTGGACGTCCAGCAGATGTAACTCCTGTTGTTCTGCTTGTTCCTCAGATCCTGGGGAGTGTGCTTCACATATGGAACGTGGTTCGGTCTGGAAGCCTTCGCCTGCATGGGTCACACCTACAAGGCCGAGTAAGACGGACAAACTCACGTCTGCTGCCAGCATTTTGGGAACCCTGACTCTGAAAGTGGTCCTCTCTGTGAGCAGAGACGTTCCGGTGGAGGTGGAGAAAGCGTGCCGGTTCCTGCTGGAGCACCAGATGTCTGACGGAGGATGGGGGGAGGACTTTGAGTCGTGTGAGCAGCGGCGTTACGTCCAGAGCGGCGCGGCTCAGATCCACAACACCTGCTGGGCTTTACTGGGACTCATGGCCGTCAGGTGAGGCACCGAGCTGGACTTCAGGGACGAGTCCAGAAGGTTCCTGAAGGTTTCCTGATGTTTGTGCAGACATCCTGACCAGCAGGCCATCGAGAGAGGAGTCCAGCTGCTGGTCCAGAAGCAGCTTCTCAACGGAGACTGGCCTCAGGTGAATCTACGCCTCTTTGACTCTGATCATCTTCTGCTAAAACCAAATCCAGCGACAGTAAGAAAACTTTTGGGTTTCAGGAAAACATTTCTGGTGTGTTCAACAAGAGCTGCGCCATCAGCTACACCTCCTACAGGAACGTCTTCCCCATCTGGACCCTGGGCCGGTTCTCCAGGCTCTATCCCAGCAGCCCGCTGGCCGGGAAGCTGAAGCTCTGACATCCTGACCTCTGACCCCACTCACATGTTTTCCGTCTTATTCCATCAGTTGTAGCAGATAAAGCAACAATCAGTCAGAGACACTAATATCAGTGAAAAGAGGAATAATTTTGTGCCACATGCTGCTAAATGGAGTCACTGAATCCTAAAGAATTTACTGATCAATCATTTACTGTCATTTACAGTTTATTCTCCTCCATCCTCAGTTTAGTTTCTGATTTTATCCCAGACCTACAACCGTTTGCTCCACTTGGTTCAGCTGCTTTGAAACATCAACATGTTTGATGTGTATTGATGATTTTGATAATGGCATTTGACAGAATGTGACGTTTGTTGCTCACAGCTGAATACTGTCTAATGTTTTATCATGTAAAGCACATTTTACTGCCTTGTTGCTGAAGTTATGCTACACCAATAAACGTGACTTGACTATGAGTCGAACATAAAGTACAATCTTTGTAAAATATGCATTTATTAACAAAAAAAGGAAAATCTTTGGGGTTCCTAAACAAATCCTGGCTCTGAGCCCCAGCCCTTTCTAAAGGCTGGCCAGAGTGAAGGATTGTGGGAGTTGAAGTGAAGCTTGTCAGCAGTATGGTAATTTTTTATGACATGGAAAGCATTGGGAAATATAAATAAGAAAATATTGGTTTTAACAGCAATGTAAATATTGAATATTGAATGTAAATGTTGAAAAGTGTCATACTGGTGTTTTCCTACATTTAATTACTGACATATTTTACAGTAACCAGGCTGACCAGCAAAAACCCCCCAACATTTTCAGGAAACAAACAAACATAATTTGTTTAAATCAAACTGCAAATGCTCAAATCAGTGGCATAAAATCTACATGTGTTTTAGTAATGTATGTACATTAAGATTAGATTTATGTAAATCAGATCAATTTAATCTGTAAGTGTAGTTATAAATCAATAGGACTCCCAAACATGAGCAATATTTCTGCTCCATGTGATAAACAGTCTCTACCTTCAGCCAGCTGATGAAACTGCAACGTTTTCACTTTCCTGCCGTGAGCTGCAATCATGTGAGGGTCAGGATCAGCACACAGATCCACAGGCTGATGAGGAACGGTTCGGACCTGAGGGCAAAGCAAAGCGTCGCTGGCTCAGTCACAAACATCTAGACCTCTGTAGCGCTCTCAGATACAATGAGGAAGCACAGATATATAGGAACTTCTTAACAGGCCATGGTGTCACGTTTCCAAACTCAGTGGTTAACTTATTAATTTATTTTATGAAACCTCCACGCCCCTGAATTAGAGCCATAAAACCAATTTTATAAAGAGAAATAAACGGGGACTGGCTCAAGTTGTTTTTAAACTGAAACTGGGTTTATGAACATGAATCAGTTTTTTAGCCTGACTGAGCTGAGTCTAGTTGTTAATGATCAACTGGCACAACACTGGCTGCAGGTCTATAAAATAAAACTTGGTATTACAAAGCGTGAAAAAGAGCATTTATTTAGCTTTCTGTTGAGCTGAATTACTTTTTATTAAAATCTATTTATTTATTCTGAAGAAAAGAAGTGAGGACCAGTGGGTGTGTCTTCTCTGTGTGGGCTGAGTCATCTAAATAAAATCCGTCCTTATGACTTCCTGAGTCCTCAGTTTGACTCTCCTCCCTGCGGTTCAGTGTCTGCTTTACTTCCTCGGTCCGACCCGTTGGTAGATCGCTCAGCATCAAACTCTGGGAGTTTTCTGGAGTCGGTAAGTTATATATTTTTATGGAAACTAACTAAAAAACATATTTAACAAAATGATTCTATACTTAGCTGAGAGTTCCTGGTTTCATAATAACCATATTAGGGCAGCAGAAACACTTCATGAATGGAAACTTGTAGCTTCATATTAACACAGAGCACTTCTTTTTTAAGGTGGTAGGAAAAAACAAAACTCAACCAGAATGTCACTTTGGGATTTGATCCTATTATATAAATGCATTTGCCTGAAATGTTTGAACATTGCCTGATAACTTTTACTGCTTGAACTATTTTAAGCTGATTTAAAATAGTTTAAATTAGTGAATTCACTTTAATTCTCATCATTGTGGATTAAAAGAAATGATTGAAGAGATGAGGAAACCAGTGGGTGTGACATCTCTGTGTGTACTGCTTAGGTTTCATTTACTGGGAATCTGCTACCTCCTCCTTTTATCACATTGTGTTTCCTCTCTAGATTCCTTCCCTCTCCAACCTGTTTAACCTATAGGTTAACCTACAGGTTAAACAGGTTGGACAGTCTACTAACTGAATTTATGTGTTAAATTTACACACCACACCACCTTCCTGGTTTCATAGAAACATATTTATTATGGTTAACCATATTTAGGCATTTAAGATAAATTCAAATCACACATTGGGTTTTTCTTGACTCTAATATTTCTGTGAACATCTTTGATATAACAAAATCAGGACCTGTGGCCGTCTGGCGAGGTCATCGTTTCAATTTCTGCATGATGATATAAACCAGGGGTGCCCATCATTCGTCCTGGAGGCCCGGCATCCTGCACGCTTTAGTTCCCTCCCTGGTAGTACCAACAACCTTTTCAGCATGTCAAAGTTCTTCTTAGGCTTTCTAATGAGCCTCATTGGATCCAGGTGTTAAACCAGGAAGAGAACTAAAACATGCAGGATGTCGGCCCTCCAGGACCGACTTTGGGCAACCCTGATATAAACCAATGAAACATCAAAACTCTAACTTTCAATTAAATGAACCAATCACACCAATGAAATCCACAACTTTTGCAGGCTGCAGTATGTTGCAACAACAGGTCACTTCATTCTTGTTCCATTTTAACTATGTTACACCTGCAGCATTTTCTCTCTCTACACCAGTTAGCCAGTCTGTGGTTCCAGGTTTCTCTCCCAGTATTTATTCACCTCTATGCAAAATCAGATGCAAATATTGGCTCACATCATAAATTGGATTGTGCAGTAAGAATAATTTACAGCTGCCAGTAACAGCACTGAGCTTTGACTGTAGCCTGAAAAGTAGTTTTAACATCAACTCACATCATTCCTCGAGTCACAAGAAAAGGCAGATTAACGTCACATCCAGGAGATAAATTCCAGAAAAATCTCAGGGTTTCTTGTGTGAATGCACCACATTAAAACAGATGTTGAGGAGTAATTTATTCATTACATGACAACCCCAAATAATGCTTTATATGGGTTTATTTGAGAAAAGATGAGTATAACAATTTTTCATGTGGGGAAAAACTGTGTATATAGAACACAAACACATCAACACACACATTGACTGAGCTTGTGCCGAATCGCTGCCTCTGTTCCTATAGCCGTGGATTTCCTCCTGCATTATTTTCCTCCAACAAATTACTCCAGTAAACAAAGTTCCCTTTTAACCCTCGTCTTCCCATTTCTGATCTTCAATATCCTGAAGCTCTGAAACAGCGGCCAGCTACAAACTGTGTGTTAGCTTTAGTGGCTAAGTGTTGCTACCTTCCGCTGTCGCCTTGATATCAGCAAGAAAATGAATAAAACTGAGCAGTGGACGGTACCGGCTAATTACTGGACACAACGGGACAACAAAACTCTGTGGTTGTTCCAACAGCTGGCAGATATTTTATTTAACTTTTGTGTCTTGTTGATGGTACAGCTCTTGTAGATATGGTAAGTGGTCTATCTATGTGGCGATACTGTAAACCGGTTAAGACCTGGCAATAAGATAATCAATGATCGCTCTGATAAGTTAGAAAAGATGGTCTCCCGCAACACCGTTAGCATCGATGCTCTGAAGAAATCAGTCGATTTCATATTTACGGAAATCGACACATTGAAGTCTGGAGTAAAAGCTGTGAGCTCCATATCGAAAACACTGCAGAAACTGTAGAAATGAGAGTAAACGAAACGGAGCGACGGAATCCCAGAGGATAAACAGGAAAACATCAGAGCCAAAGTGAACATCTGCTGTGCTGTTGGACAGAACCAGGTACAGATGAAAGAAAATATTGACATCGTTCATCGTCTGGGTCACTCACCAGCAGAGGGCGCCGAGAACCACAAGGATCCGCTTCACCAACAACAAGCCGCGACCTGGTGTGGAAAATGACCAAGAGCAGCAGCTATCTGACGGGAAACAGGCTGAGGTTTACTGAGGATCTCACCACCGCTGACAAGGCTCTGCGAGAAAAACTGTGGCCGTTAATTGAGGAAGCCAGGAAGGAAGGGAAAAAGGCCACTTTGCTGCAGTCCGTGTGATCATTGAAGGAAAAGAAGTCAAGTCACCGCTGTCCCCGACCGGACAGAAATTCATTCCTGTCCTGATGGACACATCAAGCCCTTCATAAGCAGTGTCTCAGGTTCTGCTCAGATGGTCTCCTATAAAACCCACTCATTTAATATTGGGGTCCATTTCTATCTTCTAATCCTTGAAGGCAGTTTGTCTATTCATTTCCATGATCTTAACTCACTCCAAGTTTTAATAATTAATTCTATGGTTTTTATTGAATTCTGGTTGACTGAGCTTTGCTAAGTGTGTTTACTATATTGTTAAGTACAGTCTGAGCTTCCCTGTGCATTTCAGCACTTTCTATATCAATTTGAGTTTATTGTTCTTTATAGTTATTAATGCACACATTCTTTTCCAAACTGCAAGCTTCTCCTAAGTGTTTGCGTCTGACATGCTGAGTCACCTCAGCGCCGTTCTGGTCATGGTTTAAATCACCATTCAGGATCTGATGATTGTTTTCTGCGTCCACTTATCTTACATTGTCCCTTTCAATCTTCTCATTAAATGCCAGGGGTTTAAGAGAAAGCGTTAAAAGGAAAGCTTTATTTTTATTTGCAGAACAACAAAAATCCGATTTTTGCTTTTTTCAAGAGTCACATAGTCTTGCAAATGATGCATCGTTTTGGAAATCTCAATGGGGAAATGATTTATGGTTCTCTCATGGTTCAGAAAGGTCAGCAGGGGTCACCATTTTAAAAAACAGCTTTAATGGTTCTGTTCTTCATTCAGAAAGTGATCCTAATGGTCATTATTTAATATTAATACTGAATGTCAACAACAATATTGTCCTTCTTGCCAATGTATATGGATATAATTCAAAACAATTTCTTACTTGATGGATTAGAATCTAGTTTTCTACACTGGTTACCAAAATATCCCAATGCTCTGCTTCTAATAGGTGGAGATTTCAATATTGCTCTGAATAGTTCCCGAGATCAATGGCCTCCAAGTGTTAATAATACTTCTTCTACTAACTTGTCCTCCTTTATACACAAATTTAATCTCATAGATATATGGAGATTAAAAAATCCAGTTTCTAGAGATTATACTTGGTCTAATAAGAATCGCACATTAATGTCTCACATAGATTACTGGTTAGTTTCTGATTTCATGGATAAGAATAACATCACTCCTAGAATACTAGCAACTCCTTTAACCGATCACAAAGCAATATCATTGATCGCCTCATTCAATCCTAACATTACTCACACATTCAAAAGTTATTATTGGAAACTTAACAACTCCATTTTAAATAATGAGCTAGTAATTGGCAAAGTTAATTTATCAATAAACTATTTCTGGAAAAAAGCCTTAACTGATAACGATTTCTCTAGAAATTGGGAACTCCTTAAATTTGAAGTTACACAATATTTCAGAGAGTTTGACGCCTCTCTATCTAAATCTAGGAGAGATGAAGAAACAAAGGTAATATCCAGGATAACTGAAATTACTCAAATCTTACCTGAAAATTGATCTGAAAATGACTTAAAGGATTTAACCATTCAACAAAATAAATTAAATGAAATATAGACAAGGAAAGCAGAGGGGGCCTTTGTGAGATCAAGAAGGAAATGGCTGGAGAAAGGGGAACAAAACACTGCATATTTCTTTCAATTAGAAAAATCCCATAGTAAATTCAATTCAATTCAAAAACTTATAACAACTTCATCACTGATGATCCCAAAACCATAGCAAAGTATTGCTCTACTTTTTACAGCGAGTTGTATAAATCTCAATATAATAAATCTGAATCTGAACATTTCTTTACACATCTCACTGAAACTAAATCAATCAATGACGACCAAAAAGATATATGTGATAGTCCCCTATCTCCTGCTGAAGTCCTATCTGCCATCAGGCGTCTAAAACTCAATAAATCTCCAGGAGTTGATGGCCTTACTTCTGAGTTCTACATCACCTTTGCAGAACAACTTGCTCCATTCTTAGCTCAAATTTTTGCAATGAGGATGAAAAGTGTTCTGAACCTTATAATTGATGAAACTCAAAATGGTTTCATGACACAAAGACATATAGCCAACAACATCAGGCTGGTGTTGGATCTGATTGACTATGCAGATTTGTGCCATGATGACAGTCTTATATTGTTTTTAGATTTCCGTAAAGCTTTTGACACCATTGAATTTTATTTATCAAACATTAGAAAAATGTGGTTTCGGCCCTTACTTTTGTGCAGCAATCAAAACTATGTATAACAATGCTAATTGTTCAATCAAGCTTCATGCTGGTACCTCTCCCAGATTTGATCGGGCGAGCGAGGCGTCGGGTCAGGTCACCCGGCATCTCCATGCCTCTTTTTGATCTGCTCTCAATTACTATCAGATTTCATTAAACTCAACCGTCTGAAAGGTATCACTATTGCTGAAAAAGAGATTATAATTAGTCAACTAGCAGACGATACCACTTTATTCTTAAAAGATGCTTCTCAGGTTTCTTTAGCAATTAATGCAATTGAAACATTTTCTAGAGCCTCTGGACTCTACCTTAACATTAGTAAATGTGAACTTTTAGCCCTTAAAAATTGTAACACATCCTCCATTTATAATATTCCTGTAAAAGACTCTGTCACCTATCTCGGTATAAAAATCAACAAAGATCAAAACTCTAGGACTGCTCTAAACTTTAACCCCATTATAGAAAATGTTCAAAAGAAACTAAATTCTTGGCTTCAAAGAGATTTGTCAATTCAAGGAAGAATTTTGTTAACCAAAGCGGAAGGTATTTCCCGTTTAACTTATCCTGCTTTGTCTCTTTCTGTAAATAAACAAACAACTGATATCATTGATAAAATGCTTTACAGATTTGTATGGAAAAATAGGATTCATTATATAAGGAAATCAATCTTAATGAACTCATTTGAACTTGGTGGCCTCAATTTTCTTGATTTTTGAACCTTAAACAATACTTTCAAAATAAAGTGAATCAAATAGTTTCTTAAAAATTCATCCTAAATCAGGAATTTTATACCCAACTATTTATTCTCAAAACTTGGTGGCCTTAATTTTATTCTTCTTTGCAACTACAGCATTGAAAAACTCCCCATAAAACTATCTAATTTCCACAAACAAATGCTTCTTTCCTGGTCTTTAATTTACAAGCACAATTTTTCGCCCCACCGTTATCACATTTGGAACAATAGAGACATTATATCATTCTATACAAACATAAATCCTTATTCTTAGAAAACTGGTTTGATCATGGAATCATCTTGGTTCGGCAGCTTTTTAGACCTGATGGCGTCTTAATGTCTTACTCTGAACTTCTAGAAAAGTTTAGTGTCCCCATACTGACTTTTAAGATGATCCATCGTTTCTATCCCTGCAAGTGTTTTCTTCAACGATACAAAAAAGACATTGACACGAACTGTTCTTTTTGCCAACTCTATGAAGAAGATCTCTATCATTTATTCTGGTCATGCTTTTTCTCATGTATTTTCTGGCAAGATATTTGTACGTTTATTTCCCAAACAATTCTTGACAACTTTTCCCTTACTTTTATAAATGTGTTGTTTGGATTCTTCTCTTATCCCGCTAATAAAACAAAACATTTTTATATAATCAATCTAATTTTATTAGTTGTCAAATATCATATACATAAGTCTAAATTCTCAAATCAGAAACCTCGCTTTTCAGCCTTTAAAGAGGAATTCAAACAATATATTAGATCTCTACAGTATTCAAAAAATAGAAAAGCCATTAAGACAATGGACATGTGCTCCCACTTTAATATCTTTCTGAGTTAAATTTTTATTTATTTGCTTTTTGATTTGTTTGTGCTTTCTATATAACACCCTGGCATTATTGTCTTGTCTGTTTTGTTTCTTATTTGTATTGTTAATTTTGCTGTTCTGTAAACCCCTTTATTATCAATAAAACATTTTTTTTAAAAAAGACCTGGCAATTTTGCTGCGCCGTCAGGGTCAGGGATTTCAGACCCTAACTCCATCTTTTACGGTTCCAGTCATGCCAGAATTAATAGTAAATAAGAAAGACGTTGTGCTATTCTGATTTAGTAATGTAATTATATTAGTTGTGTTACCTCCCCACGCCACTAGAGGCAGTATCAGGCCCAAAAAGATGCAACTAAGGAGCAGATTTAGAAGAACACAGAAAGCTACAGAATCTGTTAAAAACCGTGATCTGCTCTGAAGTAAATAAAAGAGAGAAGTTTAAATACATGCTGCGAGTGAAAATCTTTCTTAAAGGTGAAAATATCACAGATTTAAAAAGAAAATAAATAAAAATGGGAGACCGTGGATAATATAGGAAATAGCGCCCCCTTCTCTTCCGGAGTGCAATGGTCCCATTTCCATATAAGGTTTGAGACTGACAGCGGTCCGTCCCCCTTCCTGTTAGCTGCAGTGAGGTGAACTTGCATATGACCGGTGCTAGTCCAGCACAGCTCAGTTGAACATTCATTTTATTTTCACATTTAGGGCTGGAGTGCAGGGAGAGGGAGTTTAAGAGGAAGTTGATTTGTTTTTACTCGTCTCTTCCTGAATAAAAGATCTCATTGAAACCTGGCTGAATGACCTCTAGAAATTCATTGATGCCACCCATTACAATAACTCATAGTATATTATTGTTGTGTTTCAGATTCCTGTTTTGTGCCGGTTCAGTCAGAGGGACTGCAGTTATCAATACGTAATCCTTCTGGGCCGGCCTAGTCAAAGTCCAAGGCTGGTTTTTAGGGCCAGTCCTTCCTGGGTATGTATGAAAACATGTGGACTGTTTAGGTTTCATTTCCTGAGAATGAAAACCGTCCTTATCACTTCCTGCATTCATCAGATTGTGTTTGATGCCGAGTAGTCTACCAAAGGGTCGAACTGAGAGATGTAAACCACAGAGAGCAAACACTGACCATCTCTGGGGGTTTTCTGGAATCGGTAAGTTGTACAGTCATTTACATTTCCTTGCTTCTCCTTGTTGTTTATTAGAACAGACATTTGTTCAGTACTGAAGGATAATACCTCTATTCTCTTTAACAAGATAATGTTTGGGTGTTTGAGTGAAGTGAGCAGGTTGCCACAAATAATCTATAACATTTAAGGTAATTTATTTTATGATTTAGTAAAAGTTCTTATTTTCTGTGTCAATAACTGTTTAAATATTTTTTGCAGCTATCGCTTGTGATTTAAATGTTCAAGGAAAAGGTCAAAGACCATGTCAGAAATTGTTCAATCTGAAGTAACACCAGAAACGGTGAGCTATTTGGCAAACCTCTACACAAATATTGAAGGTTATTTTAAATTGCACACATACAAGTATAAACTATTAAAATTCTAATTTTAAGAAGAAATGCAGAATTTATGCATAATTTTAATCTGGATTTATTTTTAAATGCAGAAATTTAACCTGGAGAACAGAAAGACCTACTCTTAGTTTTTATTTATATTTCAGGATGAAGATCTGCTGCCGGATATCGATTACTGGATGAAAGTCAGAGACTGGGCCTTGGATGTCTCAAATATGCTATTTGAAAAAGAAATCCATAAATGCAGATCTTTTCTTTTAAATCTATCATATTTAACTGTACAGATTCTATATAAAATTAGTATTTATCCAAGAGATAAGTTAAAACGAGATAAGCAGACATTTTGCTCAATCAATCCGTATCCATTCGGTAGATACCACGATGCTACCAGATATATAAAGGACAGCATTCTTAGTGTCCCAGAATCAGGTGCCTTAGACTTTATTGAACCTTGCCATGAATTTAAAGCTTTTATCAATACATCTGATGAAAATCAACTGGAGACGTTCACCAAGAAGGTCATTTTGTTTGCAGCTGCCTGCATGAATAGTCGTACCAATGGTACCATACATTTTGGAATCGGAGACAAACCTCATGGTCAGATAGTGGGAGTCGCGGTTGATGACAAAGAAAAGTACATAAAAGCCCTAAAATCAGCCATTGATGATAAATTTGAATACGAGCACAGATTTGCTGCTCAGAAATCTATTAAAAGTCCTCGATTTGTTGAGGTTCTATATAGAAATACAACATTATCTAATGAATTTGTGATTGAAGTGGACATTGAGCCTCACTTTGCCATCTGTGAAGAAAACAGCTTTCACACCTTTTTAATGATCCAAGACAACACTAGAAAGAAAATGTTCTACATTAGAGATGGCCCTAGCACTAGAGACCTTCTTGCCCCAACTACATTCGCCAAGCCTTTGGTCGAGTATAGTCAGTTTGTTCAGCAAATACCTGAACTATCACAGCTACGTAAGAAGGCAGAGGAGAAGCACTCCAAACCAATAAAAAACACAACTCAAGTTTCAAGGTTGATTAACATGATTACAGGAGGAGCCTTGTCAATGGATGGGTCCAATTTTGAACATTATGTCATCGTGACAAACAAATCTCATCCAAGCCATTTAGAAAATCTGGAATTTCTATTAGAGCTCAAACCAACAGCTGTTTTAGATTTTGATCCTGAATCGGCTAAAAGTGGATTATTGAGTTACTTTAAACAGCAGATCAGGATGAACCCCCATTTACTAGCAAAGTGTGAAAGAATGGATAATAATAATTCTGTCCAATTAGAATTATTTGAAGACACAAATTGGTTTTTCTGCAATGGATGTGTTGAGAAAGAGGAACCCTCGGACATTGATCAGTGGTTTATAGATAAAAGTGCTTTGGTCCAAGATGTGATTTCTTTCTTGTGCCGTAGATACGTGCTAAACAAGAGGTTCCTTGTCATTTTCTTACTTCTGTCAACAGTCAGGGATGTAATCGATCCTCTAGTTGAGACCTTCAGCATGTTCCTGCAGGAGCTCAGAGAGTCAGGACACTTCCTCTGTATATGTGACAATGAGAACACATTTACTTCATGGAAGGATCTCATTGAGGCTAAGTGTGGAGTCGACATCTCTGACAGATGCATCTCTGAGCTCAGTTTTGCTGAAGTCAATGGAACCGTCCTCAGTCTGTGGTCCAAGAACCGCAGAGCCAAACGGTTCCTACCGTGTGGGGGTGAGAGCAAGGTCGGTCTTGAAAGAAAAATCGAGCAAACCTTGAATACTTTGGAGATCCTGTGTGTGAATCAGTGTGAAGGAGGAAATGAGGACAGAGTTGCCATAGAGGAGAACTTCTATAGAGGTGGGAAGGTATCATGGTGGAATTTCCATTTCTCTGAGCAGCCTGAATCGATACCGTTCATTAAACGGGACCAGCTTGATTACATCATAAATACTGTTATACCAGATTTATGCTCCCTACCGAAAGCTTGTGTCCCGTTCAATATCCTCCATCTGCCTGGTTGTGGTGGGACGACCTTGGCCATGCATGTGCTTTGGGCTCTTAGGGACAGATATCGCTGTGCCGTCCTCAGGGAAAAGTCTGACTTCACTAATGTGGCTGATCACGTGATCCAACTTTTAATGTATCGATATGATGAGCAAACACCAAGAGTTCCTGTACTGCTGATGATTGATGACTTTGAATTCATGGAGAAGGTTGAAGAATTACAGTTTGCAATTGAAACGCAGTTTATTAAAAAAGATGTCCAGGCTGCAAAGGTCATCCTCCTGAACTGTATGAGGTCAGAGTCCAATACAGTGACAGAACTAACTCCAGACACTGTGTTCATTAAGAAAAAACTATCTGACAGGGAACTAAAGCTTATGGTGAAACTCAAAGATATAGAAAGAGAACACCAGAATAATAATCATGGTTAATCAATTTAATTATTTTAATAAAATTAAAATAATTAAATTTAAATCAATAAATTAAAACATTATTTTTAATAAATGTTTAATTAATTAATGAAACATTAATTTTTAATAAAATAACAGTTATTTATTAATGTTTTGCCACATTAATAAATAAATTAAAGATTAATTAATTAAAGAGTTTGATTTTAAAATATAATAAATATTATATTTTCAAATCAAATCAAAATCTTTGAACTGGTCTCAAGAACCTTCACTGTAGAATTTAATAGAATATATTAAAAGGTTTTTTCAGAACATGCTGAAAAACCTCCAACAGTTTAATTGAATGATATGAATGGAATATTGAATGGATGCATTGTTTGATTATTAGGTTCAATGAGAATGTATGTATGATTAGATTGAATTGACTTTTCTGTAAAGTGCCTGGAGATGACATGTTGTGAATTGATTCTGTATTAATAAAGGCAATTTCAGTAATTGAATTGAGTTTAATTAATACAAATTGTAGTGCTGATTGTTTGTCAAACCAAACATCCAATAAAAAGTTCCATCAGCCACTATGAGGCACTGCGATCAAGATTCTCAACGCAGGCAAAAGAAGTTGAACGTCCAAACTTGTTGACTGTCTTGGTTGCTTTTATTTTCCTTTTCAGGAAGCAATTACAACTTTCAAACTTCCCTTTGTTCCTGTCTACCTCTGTTGTTCTGGTAAAAACCACAGGCCCCAAACCCAAATGCTTGCTGGTCCTTTACCAGGCCCCTACATTTATAGAAAGTGGACTGACCCACATTACTTCCTGTCTGACTTACAAAAAATAAATAAGAAAAAATAAGAAAACAAAACATAAATAAAATCAACAATTATTAATGTGCAAAAAAACTCTGTAAACAATGCAAAAAATAGAAGTTTAAGAATAAACCAACACAATGGATAAAGAAATAAAGAATAAATAGTTCCAAAAGTAACCTTACAGAAAATGAACTGCTTCCTTAACGTAACGAACACCGTCGCCACGGAATTAAAAACAACAAAAATAATACTATCCCCAC